>JAPYZO010000071.1:0-39847 GCA_030522905.1 Torymus flavipes | reverse complement strand
AATTATTCGACCACTAAATTACTTTGAAATAAAGATACTCGACTTTGCATATAACGCTGCACTTCCAGAGTCGCCGCCTCGCAATATTACTCGCAACAGTCAACAACCGTCCATTACAAAGCCCGAAAAACCCCCTAAACAAAGACATTCCGCCTGTAACACTCGTATCGTGCGGCCGTACGCGATAACGATCGCTTTATATATTCCACCTACTGGCGAAACGGCGGCAGCAGCGAAAAAGGCCTCTTACTCTCTCTCGAAAACCGTCACACCGCCGGCACACATCGCCTCGTAATCGCCACTTGGACAGCACTGGCCAGCTGGCCGCGCACCGCAGCCGGACTTTTTCGCGCGAGCGGCTATACACACGTGCGCGACAGATGCAGAGGTGGCATGTGTATACATGTATAGCACATGTACAAACGCGCCGAGTGTGCAGTCGTTCGCAAAGGCGCCGTCGCGTTTCTCTCTCCCTCGTGACGCCTGTCTCGACAGTCATCGGCAGTGAGACTTTGTTTTTCCCTCTTTTTTCCGCCGCAGGCGCGTCTATAGTAGCGTACTTATAGACGCGTAGGAATGACGTTTACGATTCGCTGCGGGTAGAGAGAGAGAGAGAGCGTGTATGCTGATTCATAGAGAGCGCGAACGGAGCGTGGAAAAACTGGATTGCAAATTATATGCGCCTTCTGTGTGCGTCCAGCGCGTAGACAATGAGTCGCCTGATCGATGGTTTCGTGATTTCATTAGATCGTGATGCCTTCTGCGGTGTAGGGATGTATGGCGTGTGTATACGCGGGGGATTTTGATATTGCGAGCACGTTTCTGGAAGAAGGAATTGAAAATGACGTGTCTCTTTATCTTAAATTGTTTCGAAAATAAAAAAGCTATATACGTGCTCTAAATAAGCATTCAAAACAGTATATGAACATAATTCAGTTGATTTAGTTCTATAATGGCTTTGTCTGCATTGCGATAGATATTTAATCCACCCATCTGTAATTAATTCGCCTGCATATACGAAAATACACGAGAGTTAAATTCGCTAAACAATTACTCCAATCAGCGGTAGACTGCAGATCGTCGACCGCGCGCGCATACATATATAGGTATATTTTTAGCGGAATAATCAAATCGAAAAAATAAACCGACCGCATCGCGGTCAATAAACTCGCTCTCATCCTCTCTCTCTACTAATTTGCAGCCATTAAAAAACAATAACAAAGCGTAAATCAATCGGGCTATTAGAAACGCATCCACGCGCAGAGGTGTACCTACAAAAAAGCAACAACGACACGAACACTCATCGCTTGGTAATGCAGTCCATTCCGCGTTCACAGCCTAGGCGGAAGCAAAAAAAGAAAGATTAAGAGCCATAACCGGCGGTCGTAAACGTGTCGATGATGGACGACCTCGGTGTATATGTATATATTTATAGATTATACGTTCTTCATCGCGGGTGCGCGGCAGACGAATTGGAAGTTCGCGAACCGCCAAGGCTGCGGTGCCGCGCGAACTTTATTAATAGCCCTCCCGCGCGCCGGGAATCCCCCTCGTGCGTGAAGTTCGCCGCTGCATGCGTACATGTATTATACACGCAGCATGATGCAGCTGTGTGGTATTTACCCTTGGCGTCAGAGCCTCGCGCTGCGGACATTAGTGTTGGATATTGTACTTCTTACGTATAATATATGATATCTAATGCATGTACGTATAGGTATGTCGCTTTTTATCCGGGTTAGAGGCCGATGGCCTCTCTCGCGAGGTATTTGTTGTTGCGCGCGGCAGCGAGGAATCGGGATTCTTTATTGTTGTTGCGTGAAAAAGAGCGTGTTTGCGCGCCGCACCCGAGATTGGAAAATATTTGCGGATACCGAAGTGTGTATATGTGGTATTGGGTGAGCGCGGATTGTTTTGGAATTTTTCGCATTTTTCGACGGCTGGTGTAGGAGGCGGAGGAGAAGCGGGAGAAGCGTTAAAGTAGTAGCAAGCGATTATCGATGTCGGTTAGAGGGAGAGAGTTTGTATAATGTTGTTAGGGCGAGAAAATAAAAAGTCGCTTAACTACTTGTTGCTTCATTTAATAAACGTTTTATAATAGCAAGGTGTTGTTTGCGTTCAACATTTTAAAAAGATTTATATAGTAACCTTTTTTTCACATATAAAATGTAAACGTATGATTTCTTTCTTCACCACTGGCTGACGAAAAAAAAAAAACATTCATAAATCAAAACTAAACGCTTCCTCTCTGGAGCGCAATAATTTTCAATACATATCGCAACAACCACAAATTATTCATTCCCTCCCTCTGATACCCTTGTCCACGAGAAATAAAAAGCTCAACGATGACTTATCAAACACTGTATATGTGTGTTTTTTGTTGTGCAGGCGAGTCAGGACTCGGCAAATCCACGATGATAAATTCCCTGTTTCTCACGGACATCTACAGCGGGGAGCATCCGGGCCCTAGTCTCCGGATGAAGAAGACGGTTGCCGTGGAGACGAGCAAAGTGCTGCTCAAGGAGAACGGGGTGAACCTCACGCTCACGATCGTCGACACGCCCGGATTCGGCGATGCCGTGGACAATAGCAATTGGTGAGTGTGCTGTATATAGAGGTTACGTCTTATACCCGTCCGAACAATTAATCCTGGGATTTCGATGCTCCACTCTCTCAGTTCCTTGCCTTTTCCCTCCGAGCGGTTGCCCTGTTCCTTCTCTCTGTTTCATTGTGATGAAGTTGATAGGGTGCCGGGGGGAAAAGAACAAAAGCGAAATTATACTGAGATTTTGGGATATAAATGTTTCAAGTGGTTGAATTCGATTTGAGTATATATTTTATTATTTTACTGATGAATGTATTCGTAATTTATCATTTTAGATAGCTTAAAGATGCAGATTTATTATAAAATGATATTAATGCAGAAAATTGACTATAATAAGTGACTTTAAACTTTACACAGAAATTTTACGAAGAAAGTTTAAGACAGACATCCATATCTCTCAATTATACGAAAGCTATACCGCTTTCCGTAAATTTCCTCGAGAGGGAGTTCAGCGACATTGTGTCTATCACCGCAATCTCGTTAAACCGTCGAAAATAACTCTGACACGAGCAAGCGACAGATCTTAATTCGATTGTCCGTTACAGCTGGCAACCCATAATCGAGTACATCGAGAACAAGTACGAGGAGTTCCTGAACGCAGAGTCGCGAGTGATGCGACGTCAGATCCCGGACAGCCGGGTGCACTGCTGCCTCTACTTCATCGCGCCCTCAGGCCACGGGCTCAAGCCCCTCGACGTCGAATTCATGCAGCGGCTCCACGACAAAGTTAACATCATCCCCGTCATTGCCAAAGCCGACACCATGACGCCCGACGAATGCTCCTATTTTAAGAAACAAGTACGTGCCCTCTTTCTCTCTCTCCCGCCAGTCCCGCGAAAAATGTCGACTTTAATGACGCGCACGTTTTCGCGGCGCAACATCGCTTCTTTATGAGCTCTCGCTCTGTCTTTTATCGAATGTCGTCCCGGAATGCCACAACGGCGACGGTGACTGTGTGACGCTTATAAATAGATACTGCAAAAATAGGCCTTCGCGCGCGTTATCTTTTGGAGGCCGTTTAATTATGATTGCGGTCATTTTACGGGAAATGACATTTGCCTTTTTATAGATGTTTACGGTTTATGATTTTCTGGGGGATGAAATTCTATTTAACGCTTATTTCCAGCTTGGCCGGGACATTTATAAAAGCAAAATAAAAAGCTTTCAGCTTATGTGAAAAGAGTAGTTAGAGGATTTTTCTTTTGACATCAGTCACTTCAAAGCATTCTGTTTTAAATGTGAGAAATATCGTGCTTTTTAAGCCGCGTGTATCACTCAAAGCGGTCTTTTTCTTTTCACTTTTTGCGAATTCATTCGTCAAACATGATAAAAGAATTTCTTATATATATTCAAATCCTTTTGCGCACACGTTCGTGCTGATATTGATTTTAGTAAAAGCTAGGTACAGTGCACATCCATGATAAATAAAAAATTTATGATTAAGGTTATTCTGTAATTTTTTATTGCAAAAAAAGACGGCATTTCTCTTCTTGTATTCAGTGGATTTGTATTAATGGGGAAAAAATGTTTTCATAATAAATAACAGTTTTAATGATTTTTATTTCTAAAAATGTATACTTTTTCCACTTGCACAATATTTTCTCACTTTACTCTTATAATTGGCTATTTTATTTTGAGAACCAGTATATAGTTTATAGTACATAAATATTTTGTTTTTTTTTAGATATTGAACGAAATAGCGCAGCACAAAATAAAGATATACGAGTTTCCTGAGGCCGAAGACGAGGAAGAGAGTAAATTGCACAAAGTCCTTAGGGACAGAGTTCCTTTTGCCATCGTCGGGGCAAACACAGTCATTGAGAACGATGGTAAAAAAGTACGAGGTAGAAAATATCCTTGGGGAGTAGTAGAAGGTTTGTATTTCAATAATATTACCGGAGATCAGACGAGTCAAGTTACGCGCGTTAGAAGGAAATTCACTCCGCTTAGTTTATGCTGACATCATATCAATATCGCATCGCTATATATATATACACGCATCGTTAATTAATTCAAGTCGATCGAGTTATCGAGCTAAAGTGAATATTGTAATAATTGCTGTACTAATTATATTAAATTTCTATCTACATACATTGCAAACTAATGTATATCTTTTCCTTATCGAAACTTTTATTAAATCGAGTGAAATCGTTAAAAATAGATATGCAATTATTTACGAAAAATGTTTTAATTACGATAATTTAAACACTCGATTAAAATTGTAAAATAATTATTACGTACATCTGATGTGATTTTTTGTCTTGCAGTTGAAAATCTGGAACATAATGATTTCATTGCTCTACGAAACATGATTATTCGAACACACTTGCAAGATTTGAAGGATGTAACGAATAACGTGCACTATGAGAACTTCAGATGTCGTACGTTGGCCGGCCTTAGCGTCGATGGTAAACCTACGAGAGTATCTAACAAGTAAGTTAAACAGAAAAAGCTTTTATTAAAAAAAGGATCAAACATTGCATCCGTGTGCACACATTTAGAGCAGAATAGCTATCACTTCGTTTTAATCGTTACTAAAACAGATTCAGATACATCTTTGGTATCGATGCTTCTCGTTTTTGCATTAGAATAGTACAATCAATACAATATATTATGAGATGACTTCATCTCAATCATGACCTAAAACTATAATTAATCACAATAGGACCTCAATCATATAGGTACATATTTTACTGACATTTTCATAAATACAACAAAACAGGAGGAAAAGCTTGTGCATGCAAACTGATCAAAGGAAAAAAAAAGATTCGTTATCGTTTAGCCTTTCTAGTCATTCTTTTCTTTTCTTAAAGAATCAGTGTTATCTGTTAGATGTTAAAGTGTTGCTAAAGCTAAAAAACTAATAAAATTCTAATAAATATTTCGCATTGGTCAGTTTGTGCCCTCCTGGAGTGATGAACAGTTTCATGATGGTGTGGTAAGTTTACTTAAGGCTAAAACCCTATAATACAGTTTTGTGTGCACAAGTCTTGTATATATGTATTTTATAGTACTAGATAAATATCAGTAGAATAATAGGGACTTCCACACATACATGTTTAATTGACGTTAATTAAAGTGTTAATTAAAATTTATTTATATCTTTCTTTTACAGTTGGCCCCATTTACTTTTACATGTTTAGAAACCGCACGATAATTAGTGTAGCACACATACTTGCCGACAAAACACAATTTTTAGAAAGCACGAAAGCATTTTCATTCGAAAAGCTTTGCAGTTTGCCTATAGTTTTACACATCACTTAAATGTTATTATTTACTACAAAAGTTATTTTGAAGTAGATATTCAAGCTCATTACGTTTTTTGCACAATCATCTTATAGCTTTATAGAACTCATCAATATCCTGAACCATACCAAATTACTTATTAATATTGTACATAAATTATTAAAAATTGTTTGTGAATACTATCTAAATATTTTTTAATGTTTTATCGCCAGGAACCCGTTGGCACAATTGGAAGAGGAAAAGAGAGAACACGAAAATAAAATGAAGAAGATGGAAATCGAAATGGAACAGGTCTTTGAAATGAAAGTCCGAGAGAAAAAACAAAAACTTAAAGATTTGGAATCAGACGTAAGTTTTTCATTATTTAATTAACTTACAAGAAAACTTAACCTAAATTACTCAATGCATCTTATTTAATAAAATGATATTATACAACTTTAAAAATAAAATGTTAAATAAAATTTTTGCAGCTTCAACGAAGGCATGAACAAATGCGACGTTCTTTGGAACTACAGGCGAAAGAACTCGAAGAAAAAAGACGAGCATTTGAGGGAGATAGGTCAACGTGGGAACAGCAGACTGGTCATAGTATTGAAGAATTGCGTCGACGAAGTCTTGAAGCCAATTCAAAAGAGTGAGTAAAAATGTTTCTAATTACTCTTCTTTCAAATAGAGCTTTATAGTACTTTCCTTCTATTGGTGATAGTTCTTTATTACTTTTGGTGGTCAATATTTATTCGGACTTAAACGGTTGTTACCAAAAAAACTCAAATTTCCAAAACTCCTTAACTTATTTTTTATTATAAGGAATTTTTCTTTTGTTCTTACGCCTTTCTAAATCGATTAGTTGATTCTTTATTATCTTTAATAGAAGAGATGTATAGACTGTTTAATTAGAGGAAATAACTAATAATTAATAGACAAGATTTATTAGAGCATAATTGCCATTGTAGAGTTTTGTTATAGGCTACATCAATAAAATACCACTGTTATTCCTGTAAATTTTTGCAATCATTTAATGCTTTATTATGTACAGCACATATTTTTTCATACATAGCTTGAGCTTGTTTACATTAAAAAGCAGCTCTTTGTATAATACACAAAATCATAAAAACTTTTAATTCTTTGTTATCACAACTTTTTGTTCATTTCGTTTATTAATTATCATCATAATTTATATCACACGGACACCTAGTTATCGTTAAACAATTATAAGAAGAAAAATATTTATACTCATTGTTATGAAAACGGTACACAGAGATTTATCCTATTTTTTTCTCTAAAAGCATGCAGAGATACTATTAGTAATTACTGAAGAAGAGCAAGTGTTGTGAATGTGTATTCAGTGATTTTTCCTAACTAAATTATTTTATTTTTGAATGATATATTTAATGAATTATGATTTTTGCATTTTTATGAGTAGAGGCTGCTTTAATTATCCTAAAAATCAAAGCTGCATATATCTGATGATTATTATATTGTAAAAATATTTAAATTTGTTATATTAGTTTTACTATAAAATAATTTTAAAACTTATAAAGAAATACAGTTCTGTTCTTGACTGATCTTGATAAAGTAGAGATCTATCTTAGTCGATACTATTAAAAAATTATTTTGAAATAAATACTTGCACATAATTTTGTATCAACTTTTGTGTAAATGCTAAGAGATTTTTAACTATTCTTGTTCTTTTAATCTATTGAACATGTAATCATCACAGATGTACAACTTCGAAAGATGGTTTGAATCATGCAGCTTTTCCTATAGTGTTCGAGACGAGTTTTTTCTGAATGAACCTGTTGATAAGTTTGCCGTGTGTGACTTGCGACGTTAAACGCTTGCGTCTGTTTTGCTCTTTAATTTATTTCTTCTCTTTACTTCTTCTACCTTCTATCCGTCTTGTTTGTTGTGTGTATACGAAAACAATATCGGGGTGTCCCTGATCTAGGACGGGATCCGTGTCGTCCGAGGGCTCCGGCGGTGGCGGGGGTACATTGCGGGGTGCTCGCGGCATAGGGAACCTCCTGCGCCGGCACACCAGTTTCAAATCGCCACAGGAGAATTCCATGCCGATACAGCAGCTTGTCATACAGCATCCCGAGCACCCTTAGTAGGAACGATTGTGCAGAGAAACCGTTATATAAAAACACTCAAAGAAATTTCCAAGTTGATCACGGTGTCGGGCTCTCTGGTTCTAAAATTGTATTGAAGGCAGATACTTTTCTCATTTTTTTTTTTTTTTCGTAAGATTTAAAATTGATGTTAGTCGTTTGGTGCAATCTACTGTAAGCATTGATAAATAAGTATAGTATCTAAGTATTCAATGTGTGTCTGCAGTTGATAGATTTTACCAAATTTATCGCCTATATAAGCAATGATGAAATGAAAAATATGATAAAATTGCATTCGTATCAATTCAAATTAATTAAGCAAAAATTAACAACGATGATATTTACCCCTTAGCTATTGTTGCAAATCGATGAGTTTAAACTCAAATAAGATCATGAGAGTACTTAAAAAATATAAAAAATATTATTTTCAAAATTTATTTTGATATTAATCTATTGCATTCTATAAAATTTTCTAATCAGAGAGCCGCTTACGGAAATGTTTTTTTCCTTCATAAATGGATGGAATATATGTCTTAAATGATTTCTGATTTTTTGTAAATTTACGTTACATCGATAGCCCAGTAATGTTCGTGTGAGAACTATTTTTTTATTTACTAAAATTAATATTTTTGTCTCCTAATTTTGTAAACTTATATCATGCCATTATAAATAATAATAACATTCGCCATAATATTTTATATTCGCCTTTGCCATTGTATTTAATGGGATGTGAAAGTTGTATGAAAAGTAGCTGTACTAATTAAACTAATTTGCAATTTATAGCTGCGAATTTCTAATATAAACAACAATTTTTCTTTGTAGAAAAAGCCAGCTGAAACTTCTGTCTTGGAAAAAAGATATAAAATTCTCGAAAGTGTATAATACGTCCAGTAAATTCTAAAACGAATGAAACGGTAACGTTTTGGTAACTTTATTTTTCAAAAACTTCTTTTCGTTTTCTTTGTTGTTTGAGTGTAACTGTCTTTCGCATCCCCTTAACCGTAATCTGATTAACCTTGTCATAAATGTCGATTCGAAATCCAGAGTGTCGCCGAGTCAATTTGCAAAAGTAAAAAAGAAAAATTCGTTAAATTTTTCTCCAATATGTACGTGTTTATTCTTAATTTTCCGATAATATCATCGATTAAATCATATCGAATACTGTTCAGACGACACTTGCGTAAGAAAATTTGCTTAGACGTTTAGCGTATAGAAAATAAAAATAAAAGAAGTCAAGGTTTCAAGAGTCAGAAAGTATTTTGTCATATTTTTTAACACGACGAAGTAGTTGTAGATCTGTGGCGTACACATGAAATATATAGCGCAAATGAGAGATGGTGATGGACGGAAGGCGCTCTCTTAATATGTATAAGTGACATTTTATTAGCCAAGACCTAGTTAAGCCTATAGCGTGAATCCATTCGCGTGTTTGTACGCGTGGCGACTTAACGAGTGACTTCGTTAGAACGTTCCTAGGATATATATACATATATATAGATATATAGATTATATATATAAAAGACACACGCACACAAATAAATTTATTGTAAACTTCGAACAAGTTGTCCGCTTGACCTTCCCATGACGTCTTCTCTCTTATTCTTTTTTTTATCAATGAATCTCATATTTTTCGTTTTATTGAAATGTGCAGCGGACAACTTGACGGGGGTTGAAAGAAGTCAACGTTCACGTTATCTGCTAACTAATCAAAGGTGTTCAATCACGAGTTGTTAATTTTCATTATGAGAAAAATCTTTTTTCGCAAATAAATGTAATGCTTTCTTACGATAAAACTTACTAACCATCATTTTTTTTGCCCTTCACGCATTACTCTCCAAGCTTTCTCATATTTTTTGCAGCGAAAAATACTGTGCAAAAAAAATAAATAACTTTATCATCGTTAATATCACTGGGAGGCATAAGGGATGCAAAAATAATAAATCAAATTATTTACTTACAATGTTTTACTGCGGCTGGCATGTGGCTTGTTGGTCGTGGCCCGTGAAAGAGAGATGTACATTTTTTTCAAAGCATGTTTCACTATGTCCATTCAGCTGTGTTGGCATGTTTTTTTTCACAGTATACTCATTCGGAATAACGTCAAACAATGAATTTTCATGAATCATGCTATAAACGTACATTCGCAGAAATGACACAATCAGGTTTCATTATTTTCATCAACATTTAAACGGTGGCTTTGTCATATTTTCATATCATGGTGATTTTGTAGAAAAAACGAAGCTCTCGCTATTTTGAGATGATAGTACAATATATATACACAAAATTTTTTTATTGTACATTTATTATTTGTGACAATTATTATCACTTCTCATGTATTTTCACTTCATACAGCTGTAACTATTGTGGTAAAGGTGAGCTTTGACAGTAGTTAGATTCCTGTATTTTGGGTGTTTCTTTAGTACCATATCAATCTTTCTTTTCTCAATGTAATTTTAGTTTAATTAAAGTATCTAAAATGAAATATAACCTTCTATATTTCTATATACAGTCTTTTGAGTACACATTTAAAAAAAACAGTTAATTAAATAAGTTTAAACTTAAATATCAAAAAGTTCCATTTAAATTATAATATTTAAATAAGTAATTTTAAAACATCCTTATTTTATTATTATCATACAATGATTCGTTCAAAAGTTTCCTTATCTAATGTTATCATTAAAAATATTTTATATAATTTTGTATCATCAGTACAATAATACATTTGGATTGTCATTTATTGATCAGCGGTTTGATGACATTTTATTCTGTTCGTTAATCTTCTGTTTCATTCAAACGATTTATTCGGAATTTATAATTTTATAACATGTTTATTCAATATATTCTATACGTTTAAAAAGATGCTAAATTATAATTGAAAAATTCCCATCGAATTCGAATATACAATGAACTATTCTTAGAGCGTCGCGTGCTGCCATCTAAGGTGGTAAGTGCTCGCAAATTCGAATTTTCCCATTTGAATACGTAATTCCCTACATGATAAACCTCTCAGGCAACGCTGATCGACAAATTGCTTTCTCAAGGGATAAAATGATGATTCCTTTTTCTTGCTATAAATTTGCTGTCAATAAGAATTATTTGTTTTTTTTTTTATGGAAAAGGAAAAGCAGTTATTGATATTTTCTTAACAAGTTTTCTCTAGAATCTTCTTTTTTTTAATTTTTCGTAAAAGTTTTTTTTTTTATTTGCAAAATGTGTTTATATGACACGGCTTTGACGTCTTGAAGAAAGCAAAGTGCCAGTACGATCGGCCTAACATTTTTTCCTTTTTTGTTTTCTACATGGTGACTTTTTCCTCTTTCAGAACCGTCGACGGTAAGGACAAGAAGCACAAGAAGAAGGGTCTCTTCTAAAGTGTTTCTAAGCCGCATAATAAACCCAAAGATCCCAGAGTGGTCAGTTTGGTATCGCAGAGACAAAAGAGAGAGATAGGGAGAGAGAGCGAGAAAGAGAGAGAGAGAAAGAGAGTAAAAAAAATTATTGCAGCATTTAAAAACGAAAAAAAGCAGACGACCATCCTAACGCCTTTACGCGCGCAAAAACCGCATACATATACAATTATAGCCTACCCGCGCGCGAACACAGTTCACCGCGGCTCTGTAAACATATGATTACCGTCGTTTTCTCACAAGTATATAGATAGATATAATAATAAAAGAAGCAAAAAGTGGACCCTCGCCTGCACCACAGCGTCGTTCAATTTTTTTACGTACGATATAACGAATAAACGATATATAGAAATTAATAATTATACCTGACCGTAATCGTCGTCGCGCAATGCGAGGGATGACGGAGAACGGCTTTAAGCGGGACAAGCCGCGAAAGCCCTCGTTTGCTCTCCCATACTCTCGCGACGTACGTATACATCACGAGTATTGATGACGATCTTGCGGAGTGTAAGAGAATAGGAGGATGGAGGATATCTCCCTTCGCCGTACATAAGAGTGTAAAAGTGCAGTGGCCATATATTTATGTATAAAATTAAATTAAATGAGAGCAAGAGAGGGAGCGACAGAGAGAGCGAGTGAGAGTTTTACAACGCCGCCGCGTGCCGCGAGTGTATAAGGCGAGGCGAAAATTATGTGTATTGTGTCGATTAAAACGCTTGTAGCATCGCGTCAAGAGGTCTGTCTGTGTATGCATGTCTAAGTGTGCAAGAAGAGTCGTACGTACATGTCGCGGGTTAAGTATCATGACGTCTGTGCGCTTCGCGCAAAATTCCGGCTTCTACGCTGCATGAGTTTTGTAAGCAACTGATCATGTACAACCACCGGCATCTGCGAGGGCTCGAGAATTTTTTTCAGCGCAGTAGATTTTTGGAAACGTTTTATCTGGCGTTAAGTAAATTTAATTTCTACTTTCGTACGAGCTCGTGTGAAACAGCTAGTAACTGCGCTCAAATAACATAAGAGTAAGCACACGGCACTGTCTTTGCGAAGTAAAATATTTGCATAGGAGAATATATGCGTCGAGTCGCCACTGCTCAAAGGAGAATCTACTTTGGAAATTCGTAGAAGTCAAAAGATATTTGCACTAAGGATTTTGTGAATTGTGGACAAAATTTGTTAACTTAGTGACTAGCTTTTCTGGGCGAAAAACCTTTTGCAGCATTGCAAATATTTTTTGTAGTACCAAATGTCTTTGCTAATGGAATTGATATATCCACTACACGGAAGGATAATCTGGTTTACTGCAAGAAACTGATTGCATAGTAATTTTTGAGAATTTATACTCTCAAAATTTATGGTAGCCGAGAAAATCATTCGGTATCTGATTTTTTCATCTCTATTAACGTATTTATTAATTTCACACAAAAACGAGGGAAATTTTTTGTTTGAAAATTATTGTTCAATAATTTTACGAAACTTTCAATTCTCATGAGTGGTGCCAAAAGTATGTAAAATCTTTGACAAATAATTAGGTCATCTTCCGATCTGTGGATCGACACATAGTTACCGGTCGAACCAGTGCCATCACCGAATTCGATTATATTCGATAAAACTACCACTTCTGTGCCAAAAAGAAAAAAGAAAACGTCTCGATTTTTAATCCGACTCAATTTTTTTTACAAACCGTAACGTGTCTTCTTATGTAGCCTCTTATTTTAATTTATAATATATTTTTTTGTCGCTTAACAAGATATTAAGCGGATTTTGAAGGTTTTATTTTTTACAAATAGCAGAGCATGCAAATGGTAGTGCATAATGACATGAAAGCATTGATAAAAATTCAACATCTTTTTATAATGTTTAATCTTCCTGTAAATGACGTCAATTTTATTTCATTACATAAAGAAAAATTTCATCACTTCCAACTATTTACATTAAGAATTGCATTAATTATATTAAATTGACATGCTTAAAGACAATTTTAGGTTTCGTTCAAACCTTTAACAGTTTTACGTATACTCAATATAACGGCTTCTAATAAAATTTCAAAACGAGAAAAATCATCAAGACTAGATGTATTAAATTTCCAATAGAAGAAAAAAAAAGAAAAACGTAAGAAACCTTCTTAAGTGGGTGAATGAACTCATTACCATAAAACGCCGGAATCTGGTATAGACGCATCGCCTGTCCCTTCACTCTTCTTCGTTCGGTGATATTTGGACAAGCCGGTTTTTTCGACTACTCTTACCATTTTAAAAATCCTACGACGAAACAAACACCACGAGGGGGTAAGAAAATTGAGTATGCTCTCCCTTGACTCGACGTGACGTTTTTCGACTCAGGTGATTATACGACTTTCTTTTTCTCAACTCCGGCGGCAAGTGTATTATCGAGAGAGAAAGAGAGAAAATCGAACGCGATTTTAATCTCTTCCTCGTGGAATAATATGCATAAATTGCGCGAGAGATCAAGAACGTAAAATTTTATACGGTACGTAGCGTATGTAGCTTGCGATTCAGCGATGACATAAACTTCATTGACGCTAATTTTAAAATGAATTTGTCTCGGTACTAAGAGATGATTGTCAATAGAATTTATTGTCAATACGTGATATGTACACTGTATTTATAATATATCTATTTTTATCAGTATTCTTTTTTGTAACTCTTTTTATACAAATTAAAATGATGATAGATTCATTGATTAATATTTTGTATCCAAATTTATGTGTCTTTATTTATCAAAGAGTTTATTGTAATAAAAGAATTCATGTTTAAAGTATTTTTAAGTCAATGTTATATCTTGTAAGTTTCTCTTTTGATAACGATTAAAAAAGATATATAAAAGAAAATATCATGAAAATCGTGTATAACATATTTTAATCATTTATTATTCTATTCTTAAAAATATGAAAAATAAAATCAAATTAAAAGAATATTTAAGATAAATTGATATTTTTGTGTTGTATAAAACTACTTTATTTATCGAAATCAACGACGTGGATGAGGAATCATACAGTTGTAATTATTATTCTCAATAACAAAAAGTCCACGAGTAAAGGTATATTTATATTTTAAGTGATCGAAAATCGAACAAATAAAATTAATGAAATTTATATGATAGCGTTTTCACAGTTACGTGAACCGTTCGACGAGAGATAAAAATCTAACGGCTTTGAAAGATCGAAACGTGTATTGTAATTCGTGTGTAATGTTTGTGTACCAATTAAACCTGTATCCATGCGAGGGCAAAAGCTCACATCGAGCTCTTTCCTCTAAATTAAGCTCACTCAATGATTTATTTCTTCAAGCTTCGCGAGAATCATGTACGCTTGCAAGTTTGGCCAATAAGTGATGATGAATGAGAGACACCTTTTTTAATTTTATCGCGCGAGAATGAAAAGATATGAAAAAATAAAAAAGAGAGAAATTAAATAAAAAAAAAGACGTAAGAGCTGCTGCTGCTATAATTGTAGGCAACTTGTAATGAATAAAACTCGATTGTAAGTGTAATACTTATATACATTACGATTATGTATTCGATAAATTATCTATAAAAGCCAACAAAAGCAAAAATTGCCTTACTTTTATTTTATATCGTAACCTTGTCTCCTATATTTTTCAGATTTTAATGAAAATAAAAATAAATTATTTATAAATTCAGATTTTTTTAATATTTAACAAAATTTATTACGTAATTAAATTAACAGTATTTGTTTTACCATTCACTTTGCGGATTTTTGATGTTATTTTCACAAGACAATCACCAGAGACGCTTGTTTTTCTGCGCTGCGAAAAAGTACACATCGAATATGAGAGGGAGAGAGAAGAGGTGGTATGTATACAGCGCAAGGAGTTGCATTGGCGGAATGCGAGGATCTCAATAAACGGCGTCTCAATGAAAGTTGTCTGTCTGGCCGACATTTGCCAGCACACGTGCGTTTGCTATGTACCACGTCTTGCACGCACACACTGCTTTTTATTACTGAAATATAGTACGAGTATCGTTAGGTATACTTTTTTTCTAAGAATTTAAGTTGCATTTTTAATATTAAAGATCAAGTAATAAATACTTTGCTAAATATTAATCTTTTTTCTTAGATTTAATTAATTATACGTATTTGCTGAATCCCGAGTTTTTGTTGCTTTATAATTAACATTAACTAAGAAAAAATTGACGAAAACATTTTCAGAAAAATTATTAAGCTTTCCGCAAGATTTTAATGTAATCTAAATTAATTTACATTTTTGTGCATTGGTTTCAATATTAATCGTACAACGCATCAAATGTTGATTGATAGATCAATTTTAATATTCAAAACTATACCAACTTCACTTATATACCATTCGTAAATCAGCAGATATTAAAAGAATAATAGTAATAAAAGTTGTAGGGGAGATCCGGGCAAAACGAACATATTATGGAAAAAGTAAATAATATAGAAAATAAGACAAATTTCAATAACTTTAAACATTTTACTTTTGTTTATAATAACAAAAAAAACAATCATGTATAAATGAATAAATTTTAATACATGAAAATAATATTAAACACAAAATATAACGAGTCTAAAAAATCACCGGGCAAAACGAACATATTACCAAAAAGAAATTTAATTCCTACAATTATCTTATAGTAATAGTTGATATGTTAACGTTTTTTTTTGTTTGTTAATATATCGCTCAAGGTTGTGCAAAGTATATTATAAATGTTTTAAAAGTAAGTTGATCGATACTTTACCATTTGTACTGACAGATGATACTATTCTTTAAAATTTTTTTAACAGATTGTTCAACCTATTTTACGGATGTATTTATACAGTATTATAAATAGTAAAATAAATCTGTAAACAAAAAATTTGAATCACACAATTATCGAAAAAATAGTAAATTGAAAGGTATGTATTATGAGCCATACTGCAATTTCAAGATTATTTGGTAGGACAACAGAGTTAAAGAATATATACAATATAAAAGACACAACTGTACTGTTAATTAACTACAACTGTAGATTTTGAAGTTTGTAGATACGGCTATAATGTAAATTGCTAATGAATTCAAACAAGTATGATCAATCGTTAATAAATTGATACACTTCAACGCGACACGTGGATACACGTTATACATTCCTTTACAAAATCATCATCTCCGAAGAGCGGCAATTAAACTTTGCTCAAGAATTTCACATTACGTCATAAGCTTCGCGGCGAAAATTTCATTTTTCAAAGCGGACGTCGAAAATTACACCATTAATCACCGATAATTTTCCATTTTGAAAGCGTCGGTATGCTCGAGTCTCCCATAACAGTTTCGCGCAAACTATGATATACCTATAAATACATATATCTATATAGCCGCGCACGTGGACATTTCGAAATTTCGGCGTTCTCGCTATCAGCGAGAACGGCGAGATATATATATATACAAGTGGGCGCGCGCACACACACTGACCACGTGTATAAACGCGTGTATGTACGCGCGACTTTCATTCGAAGAGAGAAAAAGAAAGAGAGAGGCAGAGAGACGAAGAAGACGTGAAACTTTCTTTTTTTCATCGCGTGCGTCGAATAGCGTAAATATTCGAGATCGCGATCGCTTCTCTCTCTCTTTTCGAGGCGAAATTTTTTCAGCTATGAGTGACGGCTATAGGAAAAATTTTCAACCTATCCGCGCGGATTTGCATATTTATCCATCCGCAATTATTCCCGCCGACAATCCGGTTTATTTTCCAAGCCGGTGTAAAACGGGCTTCGATTATTTTCCCGCACTTCCGATCGCGCGTTTAAACTTCGCTTCGTATATACACTACGCAGTGCCACGATTGTGGGAATTTACGTACACGATGAAATACTTGCGTCGATCGGAAGGTGAAGAAACGTTACAATTTTTCTTTTTTTTTTGTTGAATCTGCAGCTAGAATCGAGAAAATTACTATTCCATTGTAATTATAGCACCGACCGCATAATCTAGAAAGGAAAGCGGTATATACTATAGCGGTTGGGATCGATAATAAATAGTTAATAAGCTTAAAGCACGATATGCATATCAGAGTTGCTCAAGTGCAATGTCCAGTGAAATATTGCATTTTTGCATTTCGCATGTCTGAATTTTCAATAGAATGCCTATTTAGGGTCACGTATTACGTCGCATTCAATGACACTGAAACGCAATTATATGGGACATGCTACAATGGCATCGAGGTACATTGAACGAAATTATCTCGGGAATCGAATTACTTTGCTAATAAAAATCTAATTTCAAGGTCCGCCCGTAATGTATTCAACGAGAAAACGTGATTATTGTATTGATAATGTGAATTGACACCGCGTAACCGCGTCCACTTAAATATTTTTAGACCTCATTAAGCACTCGGTGTGCCATCTTCGTGCCATCGCTGTGCCACTCCGCTCGTATATAGTCGCACACGCGCATAATCTAAATTCGTCAATGGCGTTCCCTTAATGAAGACATTCTTTCCTTGTTAACAGTCGTGAAAACTTTTACTCCGATACATTATACTTATTACGACGAGCCCGCGCGCAAACTTTAAGTGAGCGGAATTGAAAATGAGCGCGCGACCGATAAGTAAATCTGCACTCTATAGTGTCTACGTCTGCGCGGCTCGGTATATGAATCACTTGGCCATTAGAGCTTACTCCTACTCGTCAAAAAGCCATTTCTTCGCACGACGGGCGGCGCCACACTGGCGCATACTTAAAATTCGATATTTTCAAATTTGTGGGCTCGAGCTCAATTGAAGCGCGATTCAATTTTCGAGCGCCTTTAACGGCCGTTAGTTTGCCTACATACTTATACATACATAGACACATATTATGGCTGCGTGTACGCGAGGGGAGATCGAATTGGCAATGCGAGAGCTGTCCGTGACAATATTATTGTTGTGTGCGTCGGCCTCCGTATCGCACGGAAAAATACAATGCGCGTTCCCACGCGGCTTCAGCGCTGATTTTCCGCGCATTTGTTTTTGCACTGGTATAGTGGGTAACAAGGTTTGCTGCTATTTTAATGCGTTTAGATGTATGTACATAGTAGATTTGGTTTTATAATTGCGTGATATTTTCGGATAGATTTTACATGAAAAGTCAGTTTATTCAAACGATTTTAGGACTGCGATGGATCATTTTTTATTACATTTGTATGTAAAGCAACATAAAATTTCAACTTCTGTAAAATCTCGCTATTTATTTTATCTTTACAAACTTGAGTCATTGAGAGTTACCTGAAAACTGAAAGAATAACAAGAAAAGAAATGATTTCATACCGATTCACGCGAAAAGATTAATCCGCTTTATACATTTTTTGAATTGAATAAATAAATTAAATTATGTTCACGCAAAATTGAACTTTGAATATAAGCGCACGCTCGTCTTTCGTATACCCGTACATTTCGGTAATGTAAAAGAACACTTTTCTTACTTCCAAAAAAGTATGCGTGCCAAATTTATTTGGCAACATTCCGAAAGAGGGTCATTCTACGTTCAAATACGTCCAATTGTTGTTATGAAATTGGCAAAATATACTTTATTGTATTAATACGACTGGTGAAAATAACACGTTATTTTAATTATTTAATACAATACCAACAGTTTACAATTATATGTTTGTTGGATATACTGCAATAGTAAATCAATCCATTGTCTAATGGTCAATCACCTCACTGCATATATTAAGTAAAAAGTAAGTTCTACGAAGTGTTGAGTCGTTGGAGCTGCTATGACGAACAGTCCAAAGTTACAATCATACTTTATCAAGCATGAATTAATTTTGAATATTTGCAAATGCTGTATAAAAAAACACGTATCTGTTGAACATCAGTTGCAAAACCAAACATTATTAATTAAAACGATTTTCATAATTAAAAAAAATGTTAATTAACAACTAAGCGGTAATAAATTTATAATTGTGTTATAGTCATTATTATGTCTTGATTCAATTCAAATGTCACAAAAACGGAACATTTTATTGGAACAAAAAATACCTTATTTATCAATGTACTTTCGTTATCAGTGAACATTACTCATCTTATATAACTTATCACGTTTAGAGTAGATGTAAAAGTTCAAAATTTTTAGTCTCTATTAGAATATTACAGTTATTTAAAAATATATAAATAAAAACGTAAATTTAAATTTTTCTTTTCGAAGACACACGAAGCATATCTTTATTGTTGTGTTTATGCGACCTTTTCGAACAGTTTGAATGTAACCTTTGTCAACTTCATTTTTGTAAAAGATATTGTTATGAAAATCCAAAATCACGATATTACTTGTACGATAATAAAAAGTTAGATTCTATTCAAGCATAAAATATTCTGACATTAAACTTACAAATTTGTCAGTGCTTATTACAAAAAGATTAAATCTGTTTGCTCTTTGAACTTTCCTGTTTCGAACTTATTTTCGTACCATTCTTTCTGTGAATTTTTACCTTGAAAATGTTTACAAGTTAAAATTTTGAATATATATAATATTAATACTTGCATCAAAAAATCGTTCCAATGCGGTTGTATTTCACGCAAAAGCCTTACTTAAACGAACATTTTCTGACTATAATATTAGTTTTATGATTCTGTGTTGTGAATCGTTAGAAATGAATTTGCAAATTAAATCAGTATTTTTTTGTACAAAGAGAAAAAGTAACAATTTTCTTCTTGCAGTAATTTATTAACCAAGATATTCATATACTTTATCAATTCTGACACATACTTTAAAAAATTAAAAATGTATTGTACTTTGTTCAGGAGATTAAGAGAATCACTTGAGAAAAATTAGATTTGCAAAAATATTGAATTGATAGCGGAAAAATTAAAAAACATACATATATATGTATATTTGCTCGAAAAACAACCTTTAAAATATAAATATTTTTTAATTTCATTTTAAGTTATACTACTTAGCTTCACCTTTTTCCTACGTTTATGAGACATTAAAAAAAAATATACTTATTATAGTAAAATCTATTAAAACAGACGATACGTGACTGTCAAATACAACTTAAAAAAGTAATAATCTGTTTTCGAAAATACTGATGAGCATAAATAAATTAACATTATCTCCGTGAATAATAATTACTTTATTAGTCAGTTTCTTGTTTTTTCCTCGAAAAAACTATCTATTTATTTTTGCAAATTCTCGTTATCTTAATTTAAAACTTTAAAGAAAAGAAAATATTCTTAAGATACATAAAAAAATTCCATTTTAATGATCATTGTTATTATAAATATTAAAGAAGAATGAAGGATAGTTGTTAGAACCGAACATTCTCCGCGTCTCGTAAAGTATCCGTGCGCCAAGAAAGGAGCTAAGTAACAAATATTTCTCACAAAAGCGGAGCCTCAAAAGAAATTCTCACACTTTCCGTGGCTCTTTATGCTCGTAAAGTAAGTATCCGAGCGCTCCTTGCGTCACCACGACGACACGGCTCTCTCGACGCGCGCAAGTTTTAAGTATACACAGAACTCCCAGGAAGAAGAAAAGTCGCGCGCGCGCGACTACTTATGTCGTCTTGGTTTTGAAATCGTTGAAAAAAATATAAGAAGAAGACGGCAAGAAGCCAGATAAATCTCGGACCATCCATATACTTACCCACACCTTTGAGAGACACGCGGATGCCTTAAATTTTTCTGTATAATATGAATGGGTGAGCCAGAGAGAGGGAGCGCAAAGAGAGAGAGGGAGCGCAGCAGAACATATAGCCGCGGCCCGGCTGCCTGCGTGGTACGCGTCTCGGGACTCTCGGGGCATTCGCGCGCGAACCCTCGGCACGAACGGTCGCACGAGCCCGTGCGTAAGTATATATAAGTAGGTACACACTCGCGCGTACACGCACTACTGTACCAAGGCGGAAGAAAGTGAAATTCTGTTGGAAGGAGTGAGCGGGAGCCCGATTCACACGCACACACTTGCCGGCACACGGCAGCCGAAAAAGGAGAGTGCAAAGGAGAAGGAGAAGCAAGCGTTCGCCAGGCCCCTTCTGTGCTGCGACGGACTCTCTCATCACCTAGTGACCGTGATTTTCACTCGACGCGCCGTGCGCCCAGAGGAGTTTCACTTCTAACCTCAATACCGAGGCACGCGAGGAGCACACATACACACGTTCCGGCTTCTCTCTTTCTCTCGTCCCCTTCGTCGTTTTTTTTTTCGCCTCTGCTCCACGTTGCGCCGATAGCGTCGTCTATCGTCGTCTATCTTCTCCCGGCGTGTCTCATCTCTTCAGGCTGACATTACGTAAAATCACGCGTGCCGGTGGCCCTTGTGGTGCTTTATTTTTCTCTGCGCTCTCGGCCCTTGGACAATGATGTAACTTGCGCCTCTACGGTGAACAACGTGTATCTGTAGTAGCTTTTCAAAGGACCCGCTGTATTATTTGCTACTTTCTGTGAAGTTTTTGGAAAACGAGTGCAATCATGTGGCCTAAGGATGTTGGTATCAAGGCAATCGAGGTTTACTTCCCTGCCCAGTATGTGGAGCAGACCGAATTGGAGCAGTTTGATGGAGTATCAGCTGGAAAGTACACCGTTGGTCTTGGTCAGTCGAGGATGGGATTCTGCAATGACAGGGAGGATATCAATTCACTGTGCCTGACAGTGGTTCACCGACTGCTGGACAGACATGGTATCAAGCCTCAAGATATTGGAAGATTGGAAGTTGGCACTGAAACAATTATAGATAAAAGTAAGTCTGTTAAATCATGTTTGATGCAACTCTTTGAGCCCTCTGGTAATACAGACGTAGAAGGCATTGACACTACCAATGCCTGTTATGGAGGAACTGCTGCTCTCTTCAATGCTGTCTCTTGGATTGAAAGTAGTGCATGGGATGGAAGACTCGCCCTTGTTGTGGCTGCCGACAATGCCGTTTATGCCAGTGGTAGTGCAAGACCCACAGGTGGTGCTGGCGCCATTGCTATGATAGTGGGTCCTAATGCACCTTTAGTTTTTGATCGAGGTCTCCGCGCATCCTGCATGAGACATGCCTATGACTTTTACAAGCCTGACTTGCGCTCTGAGTATCCAGTTGTAGATGGAAAACTTTCCATTCAGTGTTACCTTAGTTCTTTAGATACCTGCTACCAAAGGTACAGTGAGAAATCAAAAAGAAAACAAGCTGATCATGATGTAACTTTGAATGACTTTGACGCTGTTCTGTTTCATTCACCGTACTGTAAGCTTGTTCAAAAGTCATTTGCTAGATTAGCATTAGTTGACTTTTTGAACTCATCAAAGAGCAAATCTTTTGAAAATCATGTTAACTTGCAAAAGTTTAGTAATATTTCTTTAGAGGATACCTACTTTGACAGAGATGTAGAAAAAGCTTTTATGGAGCTAAGTAAAAATGATTTTGAAAAGAAAACCAAGCCTAGCTTATTCATAGCTAATCAAGTAGGAAATATGTACACACCATCAGTTTATTCTGGACTTGTTTCATTTTTGATTGACAAACCAATAGAGGCTTTAGCTGGAAATAAAATAGGAATATTTTCTTATGGATCTGGCCTAGCTTCTAGTATGTACTCAATAACAGTTACAAAAGATATAAGTGAAGGATCAGAGTTCAAGAAACTAGTTACAAATCTTTCTTATGTCAAACCTCAATTGGAAGCAAGACAACGTGTGCATCCTGAAGAATATACTAAGGTCTTAGCCTTTAGAGAGAAGAACTGTCACACAGTACCATATGAACCTCAAAACAGTATTGATAATATGTTCCCAGGAACATATTACCTTGTCAAAGTTGATGAGATGTACAGAAGAACTTATAAAAGAGTACCAAATTGAAAATAGTTTTATAATTTTATTATTTAAGGAAAAACGTTGGTGAAATATTTTTTTTAAAGGTAACTAATGTCGCCAAATTTAAATTTAAAATTTTTTAAGATATCAGATTATTATTAATAAAACATTGTTTTAAGATATTAAAACATACTACAATGTCAAGAAATTCATTTATTAATGAATGTATTTAGATACAAGGTCATAACTATATGGCAGTTACTTTAAAATAACTTTTTAGGTTGATCTTAAGTTGAAAGTATATCATATGTAATTTATCATAAAATAATGAATAATTCAAATCATATTAATTTACAATTTCATCTTTAAATATAATTTCACATACGTTTCTCCTAAACTGTAGTCAAATACAACTGCTTAGTCAAATGTATATTATTACCATTTTGTATACATATTCCATTTTTCAATGAGCTTGGCCAGTTGGGGAAGAGTGAACTTGTTTATTCATGTCTGTCAATTTTATATACAAAATGTCTGCAATTGAATAGATAGAATATATTTATAAGTTCATAAGTCTCTACTAAGTGTAGAAGAAAATTAAACATCTCTATAATGTGCCTTTACGCGTCGATATTTAATAGATTGCAGACTGTTTAAAAAAGAATTTTAAAAAATGAACATAGAACATGTGATTGTTACCATATTGTACATAATTTATAACGCTGAGAACTCTTCAATGATTATGCCTACGAACACTTGTAAACAACAGTTATATTATTCATTATACTTATTCTTTCACCCTTTTATACAAATATTTATACTTTTATGTTATTAAAATGAAAAATGTTATTAATATTTGGTTATTTATTTATAACATTGATGATACTTTTTAAGTAAATGTATTAAAATAATATTTTTGATTTTTGTTTATTATTGCTGATCAATGATGCATAAACACAGATAAATTTTATACTTTAATAACAATCTTTCTAGATATATTACTGAAAATGAAATGAGGAATTGTGAAATTATGATACTACTAATGAGATTATGTATTCAATGTACATAAAATGAGTGGTGAAGGTTTTTTAAAGTTGTTGTTTTTAGTTACATATAAAATACAAAATTATTTAATAAATATTATTTCTTGTTATTTTTGTTTTGTATTTATTTTTTCCAAACCATATTTTTATGATATAAATTGTGTCTATTTTGTGAATCTATTTTGTGAAGAATGTAAAAATAATTAACAAAATAATATTAATATCCAATTTTATTTGCAATATAATTTATTAAAGTACATCATCACAAATATTCAAGCAATAGTTGTGATTACTTTTTTTTGTACAATAACAATGGACTTTCAATACAATAATATCAAAAGTCTCGTAAATTGCTTTTTATACATAAAATAAAGTAACAAATAACAATTTGGTTTTATATTAACATCCCTAACGAATATAATAGAAAAAGATTCTTAAAAAATAAGTTAGTCTGAAAAAATAGTCTTAATCTGAGATTTCGAGATTACTACAGTAATAGTAGAATATAAATTTTAAAATTCCCAAATTTAAGCCACTGGTGGTGTACTTCAAAAGTGTACTTTAAATATAATATGACTACTTAGTAGTCATTAAAAGATACAAACACTGTTAACACTGCAAATATATGAGCTTACAAAACGTCGAAGCTTAAATAAATTAAATAATTATCCTTAAAAAAATCTCAGATCTATCTTTGTAAAGTGCTTTAAAAAATCTACGATTTGTTAAGATCCTGCAATCCCATGCACATTGTGGAAACAATAAATATGTATAATTTCATAATCAGTCCCTACAAGTTTTGAGACAAATTATTTATGAATATACAAAAGATGTATATTAAATATTATTATTGACTGGCAGTAATGCAGTATGAAATGTTTCATGGGTGCAATATTATGCACTCATATAGAAAATAATTAAGTATGATAATCTTTTATACATATATTGTTAATAACAAACGTGCAGTGACGCTGCTTAACTCAAGTAAGAAAAAGGCACTGAGTATCCTAATTAAATCAGGTCACTGAGGTAATATAGTTTTGAGATTTCTTTTATAAAACCTCTTACAAATACTATATAGTATAATTATTGTTCTTTCTTCCTACAAGTGCACCTCTTGTATATATGACCAATGCTTATATGTTATAATATCAAAGCAATTTTCCTCATAATTAATATAGCTTTTACTCAATTGTTGATTTCAGACATATAATCAATTGATTTTAGTAGCAAAAAATTTACAGTCTCATTTAATTATTTAGAAAATTTATCAGATCATTATAATTTCTTCATTTCATTTGACTTAATCATATTTCTGAAATCAATTATTTAATTAATTACAAATTAAACAACCTACGTGCCAATTCTAATACATAATGTAGCTATTGGTCAGATCAGTTCTTTATGAAATACTATATCTCATTAAAACTTTCATGATGTAAAGCCCTACTATAAATTACAAGACACTCTGTTATTTAGACAAACAGTGAATAAATTGACTCACGAAAATTTAAATGGACACGAAGAACAAGTGGAAAGATTTCGTCCATTGCCAAGTCTGACTATTTCATCTTCATCAGTATTCACTTGCCTATTTTCATGACGTCTCTGAAATATGATCAAATCATTAATATAAATAACTTAAAAGATCAGGCTATGATGTAGATGTAGAACAATAGTACTATACAAATGATTCTAAAATTCTTTAATAAAAATTATATGTAAATAAAAGATTCTATTGTATATTATCTTTTATTGCTGTACTTATACCTTGAGCTCTGAAGCCAAAACGAAAAATATGGAATCAATATTAGTATTTTCTTTCGCTGAAGTTTCAACAATGTGAAATACTTCAGGAAGATATTGACAGACAGCTTCTGCTTCAGCCTTTGGAACTTCTCGTGCATCTTCCAGATCACATTTGTTGCCTGTATAAAAATAGTTAAATTATAAAGTAGCTTTTATGTACATAGATTTTTATATTTAAAAATTAAATACTTGCCTACTAATATAAGAAGTACATGCGATGAAGTATACCTTCGTATTTCGTCTATCCACCTTTGTAAACTTAGAAATGATGAACGCTTTGTGATATCATAAACTGTAAAGTGTAAACAATTTTGTATAAATATAATGTCCAAATAAATTTGTAAAAAATTCAATTGTAAAGTAGACTATTTTTAAATTGAATTATTCTTTATAGAAAAATAACTATACCTAATATAACACCATTAGCAGATCTATAATAACTCTGCGTTATCGTGCGAAACCTTTCCTGTCCTGCCGTGTCCCAAATTTGTAACTGAAAACAAAAATAACACCAGTTAATTAAATAAAAAAACAACTTTATAAAATTCTAAGTTCAAAATCGCATCGCCAAGCACTTCACGAAACACAAAAAAAGATCGACCTAACCTCCGGTTCTCCACACCCACCGTCAACACAAAAAAAGATACATCTGTATATATATATATATATACACACAGCGAAGGCGTCCTCGCAGCGTTAATATACCTTGACGCGTTTGCCGTCCACCAGGACCGTTTTCATAGAGAAATCGACGCCGATCGTGTTGCCGTGTCGTTGAATGAAGTTGCCAGTGCGGAACTTCTGGACGATGCAGGTCTTGCCAGTGCCGCAATCGCCGATCAGGACGATTTTGAACAGATAATCGAAGCCCTCGTCAGCGCTCGGCTTCGTCATCAGGCTGTCGGGGTCGCGGTTCGACATCCTCTCCACGCGACTCTCACGATTCTCTATATAACTATATATGATAAGAGCTTTTCCTGTATTTCTCCCCTCGTGGTAGCGCGCGCAAGCAGCACACAGTTCGTCTGTGCGTTTTTGTTTTTATTTTGGATGTTGCTGCTGCTGCGCGCTCTCTCTCTCTCTCCTTCTCTCTCTTTCTCACACGTCAAGTCTCATCTGCGCCATGTTTCACCTCCTTCGCACTCTCCGTATATAAGAGTATATACACACGGTCTCGGGACACGCTCTCTATATAGTCATATACACAGAGATTCAAGCCGCGGCGCGCTGCAGCAGCGCAGGTACTACACTACTGCACTACACTACGTACTATAAGGCATGACGTTCTCTCGCGCGCACGCGAGCAGCGTAAGTATATATGTGTATATATACATACTACTGAGCACTGTGAGAGAAAGAGAGAGGCGCGGTGTGGGAGAAAAAAGAAAACGGGAGAATCCGAGGATAGGCCTGCTGCTCTGTGTGTGTGAAGCGAGAGAGGAGCACGAGAGCGTGAGTCATTCTATACCTGCGCGCTCGCGCGCGAGCTGCTGCTGCTATTGCTCTCGCTGCTGCTCGTGCTGGAGCTTTATTATCTGCGGCTGCTGGAAGACAAAACGGCATAACTTTAGTTTCCTCGCGGAATTGAATTTATTGCATATTTCCATCTGGTTCTCACAGTTCGTTCGCTTTCGCGTATAGACATATACGGGAAAATGTTGTAATGCAGACTAAGTCACTGAGAATATAATACTTATCTCGCGTTATGAAATAATTACCTTTTTACAGGCACGCAGTGACGTAACTGCGTCTTTTTTTACAGACAAAATGATATAACTGCTCCTTTTTCTTTCAAGAAAGGTTTACCTGTAATACAGGATGAATAAAAAGTTAAAACATCGACTTATGTATTTTATTCAGTAATAAATAAATTGAAAAGATATTTGTCCCATAAAAAATATCTTTTTCTAAATTATGTTTTGTATTTTGAAGAAAATAGTTTTGTTTTTAATTTATATTATTTTTTTAACAAAGTTAAAATTATTCTTCATAATTAAACAATTATCTGATGCATGATGAATGAAGTAATGAATGATCCCGTACAACGTAGTACATTTCGTAGCTTTCGGAGTTATAATATGCGCTCCGTAGAGTTCTTAGCAGTCGTAAGATCTATTTTAGCTCCGAATTCATATATAGTCGTAACATAATCATATGGGAGAGAGTTGAAACGAATTTAGCTGTACAGTTTTACCATTGATGCGACAAAAACAGACTGGATCTAAGACACTTTCGAGATTTATTAATACTGTAAGTCAACAATGTTTCAACACGCCGTTCAATATGCATCAGGTTTCAAATGAGTATAAGCTTCTTACAATAAGCTTTTTACGTCAACCGCATGTTACTATACCTATTTAAATTTATCGTTAGATACAAAGAGCTATAGAGGTCTTTTGGTGAATATATATAATAGCATTAAGCATGTACCTATCATCCACATATTCATGCTGATCGATAACTTAATATACCTAGTCTGTTTGCACGATATTATCGAACGTGGACATCAGTTATCCGCAACTTCTTCAGAATCAAGATTTTAGAAAAAGGTAAGATTTCTTCTTCTTTCCAATAATGAAGTAGATATTAGATTCTGAGAGTAAAGTACTTACTTCCGATAGTATTGGCAATACAAATAAGATTCGCCTCTGATGGGCAATATGTATGCCATATGAGTCCACGGCACCGGAGCCAATTATTGACCATTCTACTTCCCATGTAATACCAATTATATCTATTCTGTTCCATACTCTGAGAAAACATAATACCGGAGAGATAAAATGCCTAAATAAACAATCGCCAAGATTTGCAGTTCCGACTTTTAGCATATTTCGAATATGCATTTTTCTCTCTTCTTATCTCTCCGTAGGTAATTATAACCAGAATCAATATAAGTAAGTATCTAACTGCTTTCATTCCAGGCTATTCAGAGACGTTAGGACATCAAGCCTTAACAAAAATTTTCCGAACAGTTCATTGTACATTTCAAAAGTTTCTCTAAAGTGTGTACAATATCTATTATCTAAATTTTGTTATCTGTCATCATGTAACCACTACAATTTCATCCTTAGCCGCTGCTACTCTTGCGCTGATATTGATAATTTACAAGATTATTGCCCCACTCACTTCACAAAAAAACTTTGCAAATTGAAGATTTACTTTTTCTTTCTCCATTGCAATTTTCTCCCATAACTACTTCTTAACTTCTAGTAATCGAAGTTATTTCTAATTTTTACCAAAAACTCTAACATAATTTTAATTTTTATAGCCAATCAATTATCCAGTGGAATCATGCATTCTGATATGTGACTATTTCGCAGACTCGGAATTTGAATTTGTCTCCTTTGTACTCATGCGCAGTTCAGTAGCACCAACTTGTTGCAGACAAAATACAATTATTATAGGAAGGTATGAGGTACGCGAAGCAGTTCTTTGCGACATGCGATTCTGGTACAAGGCGCCATCTGTAAATTCTGTGCGGCTAGTCGATAAGAATTTTTGCAGATTGGCATAGCTCTGAGCAGGTCTGTTATTATCTACAGTGCTAATGTTTATCTTCTTAGCTCTTATAGATACGCCGTTCAGAGTTTATAGATGTCATTTACACTCACAGGATAGGATAGCGAGTACTGTACGAGTAGCGACATGTGCATGAGTTAGGTACAAAAACAAAGACGCGGGAAATGTTTCGTTTACTTTACTCCGTGATACCATGACTTGACGATGAAGTGTTTCTAAATATATCAAAAAGGATTCTTCATAATAATTCTATACAGTTGATATATATACTATCGTTTACTAAATAAATGTAAAAATATTTTTTATCAAGAATGGCGACAAATACATTGTGGATTAAAACACACAAAGCTTTAAACGACTTTTTTGAAACGCTAACCTGTAAAAAATGGTAAGCACTTAATGTTATTTTTTTTACTTTAATCTTGAATCAATTACGCTATAAAACTTATTTCACATTTAATATTCTATATTATACTTATAGTCAAGAAAAGCTTGAGAATCCTAAACAATTCTTAAATTGTGGTCATGTTGCTTGTGCTGAATGCATTGGAAAGGATACTCAATGTGTATACTGCAAAATACCAGGAGATTTATCTGATATTTATACGGATACTACTATAAGTGATTTACTAATCAATTTGAATATTATTGCAAATACTGTGTCATTTTCGTAAGTAGTTTAAACAATAATTACCTACTTCAAATAGAACAAGATAATAAAAGTTATTAATCAATCTAATGGTTCTACTTTTAGTTCAAATAATTATTCAAGTAAAATCTCAGAAAATCGATCAGTGAACACAAATAAGGAAAAAGATACTGATCAAAATGTTCCAAAAAAGAAAACCCGTAAAAGTATTAAGAATAAATCACTTGATGAAACTCTAAACACTTCAATAGGTGAATCTGCTACAAGTAAAAGTACCCAAAGAAATAGAACTAATCAAAACATACCAAAAAATATTGATAAGAAGAATAAAAAGGGTGAAACAGCTTTACATATAGCTTGTCGCAACGTAAGTTTTTTTACATTATTTTATTGCCATTCAAGACTTAAGTCATAACTATTTTTTGTATTAATATTTGCAGAATAATTTTGATCGAGTTAAAATACTGTTAGAAGCAGGAGCTAATCCAAATACAAAAGATAATGCAGGATGGACACCTCTGGTAATATCTGTATTTTAATTAACTCAACTGTTTTTATAAAATTATTTATTAATTTATATTTTCTAGCAAGAGGCAGCTAATTATGGTTATTATGAAGTATGTAAAGTCTTATTAGAAACAGGAGCATTACCAGATATGCATGGATATGATAACAGAACAGCATTACATGAAGCAGTGATGACTGATGATCACAATTTAGCTGCATTACTTTTGAATTTCAATTCGAATAGAAAAGTGTATGATAATGTAGGAAAAAAACCTAGGTATACATATCACTCTTTATCTTTTTATATTGAAGAACATTATACTAATGATGTATTTGTTACAGAGATTACTGTAAATCAAGCGAAATGACTAATTTATTTAAGAGCTTGCAAGAAACTGTAGACAATAAATCTGATACACTATCGGACACAAATAAAACTCATGACTTTAATAAGACATTAAATACTACCACTAGTGAATCAAAAGTTATCTTATATGGTTCAGATTTAAGTATAAAAAACCGCAGACTTCTTGCCAAATTAGGTTTGGAAAAAAAATTAAAAGTTGTCAATAATTTCAGGTAATAAAAGCTTAAACTCTTCTGAATTTTAATCTTAAATTAAACTTATTATTTTAAATATGAACTATATTGCAGTCCTTCAGTGAGTCATGTGATTATCGAAACAGATGAAACTAGCAATATTAGATTAAGTATAGATGTACTATTGACAATTTTATACGGAAAGTGGCTAATAAATAGTGATTGTAAGTATTAATACAAAGTTAAATTTTTATATTTAAAAAAATTTTATTAAATAAAATAATATAATATTTTTTTATAGGTTTATCAATACTTATGGACAGTGAAAATGTTACTCCTGAAGATATAAGTTTATTTGATGTAAATCCTCCCCAATTAGATGATTGTCTTTTTCGTGCTATAGACAATGTAGAGAAACAGGTAAAGTTTTAAGTTTATTATAATTTATAAACTGGCCTTTTTAGTGCTTTAATAATAAATTGATGTCTTAAAATTACAGAATCCTAAGCTGTTTAACAATTGTCACTTTTACTTTGCTCTTAAGAGTTATGACTCTATTCATTATGACCAAATGAAATTAAAAAAGGAAGACTTAGTAAAACTTGTTGCTGCAGGAGATGGAATTTTACTAACAAGGGAACCTAGACCAGAAGATATACAAGGATCTTTGAGTCCTTTTCATGTTGCTCATAATTCTAAACATTCTTTGCATAAATGTACACACTATGTGATCTACATACCTGATGATACTAAATTGAATTCCAATAGGATAATCTACAATATGCCGACTTTAAAATCTTTACCTCTAATGTGGTTTATAGAGTCCATCTTGAGATTTAAATTATTAGATCCAGTTGATTTGGGTTTACAGCCTTTTTTTAAACAAAATTAAAGCTATTTAATAATCAATCAAAAATATTAAAATGTATTTCAACTAATTTAACATAAAAACGAGAAAAATGACTGTCACATAAATGTAATACAATAACACATAATATAAAAAAATATTTTTTCAAATAGATACTTGTTAAGAAATATGTGTTATATTTTTAGATTTTATTTGAAACACATCCAACAACAAAGAATGGTATCTACATGCTCACATTTCTTTTAAAATGCTTTAGCTCTTAATCCTAAAGAAGTTTCTCCTTTAAACGACTCAATTGAGTAGCCACAACAATCATTCATATAGCTTATAATTCTCATCGTATTTACTTAAAATTACAATACATTTTAATATACTCCAATCCATCAATCTTCCAACAAAGCTACATTCTCCAACTATATACACCCGTCCCACAACTCCAAAACAATACGAGCGCGTACTTTCTTCTTTCGCAACTATACACGTCCACGTACTCGAAAGCTCGCCATCATCGTAGTCGCATGCTCACCTGAAAAGAAAAAGCCGCATATCGGCTCGCCTTCGCCGCTCAGGCAGCCTCGACCTTGATCGGTGACGTACCTTTTATACGAGAGTCTCCTCTCCGCGCGACGCGGGCACACCATGAGGAGAGAGAGAGATGACTTTGCCCGGCGCGCTCGCTTATAATACACGCGCACGTATACGGTATCGGGCCGCGTTTTACCGGCAAAGTACCGCTAATCCGGTTGCACGCACCTCGCGCCGAGCGTATGGAAAGGCTCGTGCGGCGCGGGATTTCAAGGGGGGGCCCGCACACGTCGCGCACGCGCAGGATTGATATATTTTGAACTGCGCGGGATTTACCAGACGGCGACGCGCGCTCGTTTCTTTTTTCGTGCTGCGCAGAAGCACTTTCGTTGAAGTATAATATACGTGGGCGGCGTATAGGCGAATGGTTTGTAAAGGGGATTCCTGGGTTTTTTTGGGATCGGATGGAGAACGTTGATGTTTAGATTTGTTGAGGCTGGAGAGATGAATGAGTAGATGTTGGGAATGGAGGCAATGGATAGATGAGTGGAATAGAGAGTCGCAAGAGTATTTGATGAGATTTTGAGAGAATTAAGATCGATTTGTAATAGAAGCTTTCGTGAAAGACGAAAGTAATAAGTGCACGTAGAGCATTTGGTAGCCACTTGAGATATACGTTTTTTCTCTGGTGACAAGTAAGGAAAATAGAAAAGTACTTTCTAGAACTGTTGGAATTAGAAAACTTTCTGATATGTAGTTTTAATTTGTAAACAAGCTCACTAAAGTCCGAATAATTTTAAAGAATCCAGAATATTACGAGAATTAAGTACACAAGAAAATATGCAGATGGGTCATGAGAAATTAATATAAGACTAAATTTTTCAGTTATTTTTCGGTACTCATACCACGTGAAATTATGAAAATACTATACGAGTTTAAGCAGCGTTTACAATAACCATATTTAATGTATACAACATCATTTATTAAAAAAAAAAAAAAAATTAACTATAAATTACTTTTACCAAGAAAAAGAACCGATTCTACTTTCTCTGTGCTCCAAAAATTTACAAATTTGCAGACTGGACAATTCATTTTGATAGTGTAACCGCAAATTTTGAAATTTCCCTTAACACACCGCTGCTCGAAAGCCGATCGATCATCCAATGATTCATCTTTCCGAGATCTTTCACCCTATCGTCCACTCCTAACTCTCATATATTCCATGCGGTCAGTTTAAACGGGCAAACTCCAGTTTAATAATTACCATCCGCGTGTATGAATAAACGGCGGGAAATAACGGTAAATTAAAAGGTTATTATTAATGATATCACGTACGGCGCTTTAATCGATATACCTACATTACACACGCACACACACGCGCGACCGATCTCGCCAAAGACTTGGAAATTAATGCATCTTTTGACACCGAAAATTCGTTACAACCGCGCGTGTACCAAAAATCGCTTTTCCCACCATAATCCACTTAAAACAAAACCCAGCCGCAACCTTTTCAGCCACGTATCTCCCTATAATACCGATATACATCCATCACACTTAAAAGTGCTCCTCTCGCTGGGTTTCTCTACATTTCGCGCGCGCGCTCTGAACAGCAGGAGAGAAAAGAGAAAAGGGAGAGGAAAGCGCGCCGGGCGGCCGGTGGAAAAGCGAGTATAGGAGATCGGATAGGTACGCCGCGAGCGGTCAGATAAACGAGAAGAAAGGAAGGGAAAGGAAAGGCGAAAGAAACTCGGGAGTATGTAGAAAGAGGGGAAAACGGCGAAAGAAAGATATATCCTCCCGTGAGAGGAGAGGAGAGTAGAGGGGAATGTTGTATACCATAAAGAGGAACAGGTAGCAAGGTGTCTCCCACCCCGGGGCTTGTACAGCGGCGGCGGCGGCGGCTCGCGCACACCCTGACCCACAACTCTCGCGCGCTCGCTCGCTCGCCCGCGGGAGAGAAGTTACCTGACGACCGGCGCGCAGTGCAAGCGAGCCAGGCGATGCGAGAGCGCGCGCGCGAGATTAGGGCCGAGCAGTGACACAGACCCCACACGTACACACACACACGTGCTCTTTTTCTCTCTCCTCTCTCTTTTTCCGTGCCTCTTTCCTCTCCACCTCCTCCTTCTCTTTCACGTTTATCGAGTATATAGTCTATATACGCGGAATTAACGGACCCGGTGCTTCCTCCGTCGTGTTTTCCTTTTCCATCGGGGGCAACGGACTACCGCCGAGAGAATTGACTTAGGACACTGCAATAGACGGACACAGCAAGGACGATAAAGAGAGAGCTACAATTGGCAGGAGAGGAGCATTATAGGGCAGGATGCGGGGCGCCGTGGCAATGGTGCTCTTGCTGCTGGCGGCGAGTAACATTGACTTTGCCCGCGGCCAGGCCGACGACGACTCGCTCGCCGGTAGCTTTCTATCAGGTGAGTTTTCGCGCGCGCCGACGCTTTTTTGCGATGTATATATGTGAACGCTCTTGCTCCCGCGGGCACCGATGGGAGAAAGAGAGAGAGAGAGAGAGAGAGAAAGACGGTTGTGTACTTACTTGCTCACTTACTTACTCTCGGATGCGAGAGAAAAAGAGGCCGCGAAGGAGGTCAGTGCCGCGGACGCGCGGCTTATTTAGAAATACCAGGAATTAATGAACGACCGCGAGCGCAGCTAACTCCGGTTTGTAGTTTCGCGCGCGAGTGTATAGGGAGAGAGGAGGTGGATGCATCATCACGGGAGAAGGAAGTTGATGGGCTCTTTGCGTGTGTGTGTGAGAGAGGTGGCTCGTAAATTATCGCCGCGGATTTGCATACGCGGTTTATGTTGATCGCTTTGATTTTTTTGCCGGAGCTTTCTGGGCGCGGTTTAGGTCGTTACATAGCATAGCTGGAAGAATTGTTGCGGGGTACTGTTAACTCGGGTTGTGTGTGTGTATGGGAGTTGGAGGTGCGGAATTTGCATGGAAGTTATTTTTATGTTTAGGTATAAGAAACAACAAAATTTTCAGTTTAGTAAGATAGTTAATAACTATTATAGAAATAAAGCTTTAAGATTTGAAATTCTTTATTAAAGCTCCGAAATTGCCGGTGTTACGTCGTCTTAAACGATCTAAAAAAATATATGATTCTCCGCGATCAAAATGAATCGCGATTACATCGACGAGAAGTAAGCGAAAGAGGAAGAGAGGGAGAAAAAAGAAGCGTTAAACTCTCACCCTCGAAAGATCCGCGGAGATGCACTTTCGTTGAAGCTAACAGTGCATTTCTCGTGTCCAGCGGCCGTTTCGCGCGTTTTATGCCGCAATTGTCGCGAGAGAGAAACTTTTCTCTTAATTAACACACGCCATAATTTTATGAAATTACATTTTCACTGCTCGCTTCCACCTCGTAATTACCGGCGCGTATAATTGCTATTTTATCAATTCCTTCCTCGTTACGCAATAGTTTCTTCCTTTTTATACAAACAACGTAATTGCCCTTCTGCCATCCTTTTATAATACATAGTAACGTTGAGATCAAAATAATTACTACATTTTATAGTAAAAATTGCTATATATATACGTAGTAGTAAAAATTTAAATATAAGGATTGCTTCCATCAACCCGATCGGCAATCCTGACAGATACATCCCTTGCGAAATTACCGATATCCTTACAAAAGTCTCTTATTAAAAAAGATCTATATAATAATCGCCTCATTCCTATACACATTCTCCAAAGTATGTTAATATACCAAAAGCAACAGCCGCTCGCGGGTAGCTCTTTAAACTGCGCGCGCTTCCGAAGATAAGAGCGAAAGAGAAAAAAGAAGAAACCCGCGCTTCCTTCTCCCCGTTGCATCAGGTAAAACGAGCGCACGAGGTAAAAATTTCGGTCGCGCGCGCCGGTAGCGATTACGGAAAAATGCGGCTGTCGCCGCACTGCACGGCGCTCGTGAAAGAGCTGCAGAAAAAAAGCCTGCCGCCGTACTCCGGAAGCCTGTAACCACGAGTGTGGAAGCCATGCGTGTATAGGGTATACCTACACGCACTCTTCCTCCACCACCTCCTCCTCGTCCACGCCGGCAGCAGCGGCTCTTGGAGAAATAGAAATTCGCGAGCGAGTATATAAGCAAGAGCGTGCAAGAGCAGCAGCAGCAGCAGCTTACGGCACAGTTATGTCTCGAAGGATGCGGCGAGTGGCCCACTTCTCTCTGGCTGCGTGCGCGCCGGCGAGTCGACAGAGACCCCCCTATATACACACACACACAGACACACGCAGCCAGCCAGGCAGGTATAGGTAGGCGCTACCGTGAAAGAAGGCCGCGCTGCTGGCCGGCTTAAAACTATATACGCGCAAGCGTGTACGTGTATACAGGCAACGGTATATATATCCTAGTAGTCGAGAGATGCGCCTATGCGTAGAAAACAAAACGGAAAGCCATGCGGTGCGGAATAATTTACTTTTCCGTCAGGGTTGGTCCCTTGGGTGATGATTGCGACCTTTTTCGCGAGAAGGAGGGTTGGTCCATTGTGTGGAGAGAGAAAAGGGTACCTATAATTATGTGGGTAGCTTGACGGGGGGCTTCTGCCGAGCAGCAGGTGTATATAACAGGTGCCGAGGCGCGAGAGAATTGCGGTGCGGGTTCAGATTTTATTGGCATTCGAAACGCACACGCGGCTATTAAAATAAATCTGACGGTGTATAAAGCTTTCTTTAATAAACCAATAATCTGTCCGAATTTATGGCATAATTAAGAGTATAAGCTTGTACAGCGAGGAATGTGTATATACTTTGTCGGATAAAATATACGCATAATCTTGTCTGGCTTGATATTCTTTATTTGAATCTTTCGAATAAATATTTGCGTTTTATTGAACTTGTCGTTTATACTGAAATCTAATAACGAGTCCGCTATATGTGCAAATATTATTTATAACGCCGAGTATAGTAGTAACGATCGAAATAAACTTTTCGCACGATTTGATAAGCGAGTGATAATAAGTATTGGGTGTACAGTTAACTTTATTTAAAAAAGTGTTACAGGTGATTCACTCGCGGTCATCCTGCCTGTAACTTCGCCTGTATTCCTTTTAATTATGCGTCCCCCTGCGAGTATACATTACACCTGACACAATTTTATATGTTATCCCCCGACAGCCGTGCCATAACTTTAATCAAATAAGTCAATTCCCAAGCTCATCTTTTTTTCAAACTACATGACGATATTTCGAGAGAAAAAAAAAGTAAAAATGACAATTCACTGTGTGCATTCGCGGAAGCATATTCTGCCGCTGTCGTTGCCGCCTTACATCATCGCGCGGAAGAAAGTTGTGATTTACCGTATATACCAGCATGACTTCTTATCATATAGGAATGCCTCGCTAATGTTAACGCTTACTTTCGAAAAAATAAATGCACGTGTACAGAACTCATTTGATGGAATTCGTCAACGTATAATGTGTGATGCCTTATGGTCTAGCTATTTTAAAGCATGTACGTGCTGACTATTATAGATTTTAGAAACTCGATGTCGCACTTCATCCGAGTTCAAGTTCATTGACACCTAAGATGGAACGATTTTTTTTCTATACATGCCCCGAAGAACGTTCAAGCTACATATTTTTTCAAAGCTTTTCATAAAGATGTTTGCTACATTATCTCAACGAACATTTTTAACTATACTTCCAAAACCCTTCAACACGTGTTCAATAAAATCAATAAACAAATCTATCGCAAACCAATTTTACCAAATATATATTACCTACAGTTAAAAAGAAAAGCTCACGATGTTAACTAATTACTCAATCACCTCCCTTGCATGATTAACACGTGCCCTCCACCCTCTCGCTCGAAACGACCTTACGCACGTGCCGTTCTCCACGCGCTCCTCTACACCTTACATATAATACAAGCATCGCAGCTACCTGCCTGCCTTCCTACACACCTCGCTCCCGCGCGCTGCCGCTCATTAACAACCGTTATATTTGTTTGGGGCCGTTATACTCGCGCTCGTCTCTTGGCCTGAAGTGAAACCGCGTGGGATCGCGTGAATTCCGCGCGCAAGGGTTCGCGCGCTGATCCTCTTTATATCTTCTCTCTCTCTCACGTGCGGTCGTACGTCACAGCGCGCGCGGCCGTAACTTTCATTGGCCGCAGCGTGTCACTTGCGCCTGGCTTGATTCGTATATATAGACGAAATTTTTAACTACACTTCACAGAGTGAAGTGATATGTGAAGAATGTGTGACTAGCGAGCGCTAAGTATTTAGGCGGCGTGGCGGTCTACTTGTGCGAGCGTTTTTAATGAGGTGTGAGCGCGGCCTTTTTCGTCGCGATATTGACACCGTTTAACGGTGGGTTTCACTTTTTACACTTCGAGTGTGGATTGAAGTGTGCTTATAACGTGTGGATGGCTGTGGGAATTCATTCGTGTATAATGCGCGTCGAATGAAACGTTTTAGCTGAATACAGATTGGAAATTTTTCTTTTACAATTAGCTTCGTGGTACCGATTTGTCATGTCAGTTACGTATATGTTTACGAATATGAGTAGATTATCTGGTTTTTGTATCTTAAAATACATTCGCGCATCATTGTCAACAATGTATACATTTAAAAATATACGCATCTCAATATACTTACATATGAAACTGATACCAACATAAAGTCAGCTCACTTTTTTGCGCGAAACCGGTCGGCATTCAAAAAAAAAACCGGTGCTAAACTTCAGTAGGCCGACTGCCTCACAAAATCAGTGGCATTTTAGCACCAAAAAGCTTTGGCCTGCACAACAACCTCGGCCTCCTACGATGTAATTTCGACTCATATCGCTATAATATACAGCCGCGTATGTTATATGCCTGCACTTAAATATATACATGTATATATCGACGCAACGGTAAATCAGAATTGAAACGAAAACGTGCGGGGGAAAAACAAGGTGAAAAAGTTCCTCTCCCCTCGAATAGCAATAAGTCACTCTGTTTACGTTGTATTTGGTACTTTCCTTTTAACGAATCTAACGGGGATTTTCTCCGCGGCCGCGCACGCCGCAGATGAATGACGCGCCGAAAGCTCGTAGTATGCGCGAGTATATATACATACAGCCGGCGGCATTGCGAGGCGGGTTGAATGAATTTATAATACACCGCGCGCGCGCGGATGATGATTGTAATACGTGATGTAACTGTAAAAGTCGACCGTCGCGCGAGTGACGAGGGAAAGAGAGAAAGATGCTGCGGAGCGATTCAGACGTCTCGGCGAGAGCGCGTGCGATGCGATAATTTGAATAT
>JAPYZO010000070.1:0-40411 GCA_030522905.1 Torymus flavipes | reverse complement strand
ATTAATTGACTTTTGCACCCAAAATTTACATTGATTTTTAGAAAATTGCATGCAATTACAATAAAAAAGTATCTTTTCATTTTGTTCTTCCAAAAAGAAAAATGATCTGCAGATTATTATTATATATAATAAAAACTAAAATATTATATTTACTCCCATAGTCCCATGTTTACCTTATTCAATATAAAACATAATAATAAATTATAACATACCTATTTCTCCGTGCTTAGCAATAGGATTTGCATGAATTTTTAAAATTTCTAGCCTAGCTTGTTCATTAGGCAAAGGAATTTCGATTTTTCTATCTAATCTACCAGGTCTCAATAAAGCAGGATCTAATGTGTCTGGTCTGTTTGTGGCCATTATCATTTTAACTTGTCCTAACGAATCAAAACCATCCATTTGATTCAAAAGTTCCATTAAAGTTCTTTGAATTTCTCGATCAGCACTTGTACCTTCAGAAAATCTTCTACCACCTATGGTCCAAAATTTATTTTTTATGAAATAGTCATGTAAAATCATACAAGTTTATTAATTTTATTATAATTTTCTCAAATGCATAAAGAACTAAGAATAATCTATATTTACTTACCAATAGCATCAATTTCATCCATAAATATGATACAAGGTTGATGATCTCTGGCATAATTAAACATTTCTCTGATCAATCTAGCAGATTCACCAATGTACTTATCAACAATAGCACTAGATACTACTTTTAAAAAGTTTGCATCCAATTGACTCGCTACAGCCCTGGCAAGTAACGTTTTCCCCGTTCCTGGTGGTCCATACAGTAGACAACCTTTGGGAGGTGTAATTCCTACCCTTTGGAAGAGTTCAGGATTTAACAATGGCAGTTCGATAACTTCTCTTAACTCCCGAATTTGTTCACCTAAACCACCAATTTCTGAGTATGTAACATTACCAGGATCTTCATGAGACATGTTATAAACTAGTGGATCAACCTACATATCAAGTATAAACAATTTATTAAATCTTAATTGTTCAAATATTATTAATCTAAATTTTTTATCATGTCATTATAATTTACAGTTTGTATTAAAACATTAAACTCACCATTATTTTGATAAAATAAAAAAATGATATAATAATCAATTAAAATAATTATCAAAATACTTTTGTAATCTAGATATATTAAAAAAGATAGGTGTAAAAGATAATTATTGTGATTACTCACTTCACGAGGTAAATAACGCATAATTGTAAGAGTGGTCATGTCAAGAGCCACTCTTGTTCCTGATTTAAGTTTATTTTTATCCAATTGTCGTCTGCACCCAACAACATATCGAGGTCCATTTGTAGCTTTAACTATGACTAATATTAAAAAATTTATTATGCATTTAGATTGAAAAGAGATGAATTAAATGTTATAAAAGACCTGTAATACATACATTTTTCTTCTGTGAGTTGCTTCAAAACTTCACCAACGATCTAAAAATAATAAAAATTAAATTTATATGTATTCAGAATTATGTTACAATTTCATGTTTTTTTATATATTCAAAATACATTAATACCTGTCCAACACTTTGTAAGGCTTTTAAATCGTTTTCAGACTTGTCATATTGCTTTGTCAAGTCTTTTAAATGGTCTCGCACTAAAAAACACATTAAATCGTTTAAAAAATCTATAAATTATTCTAAATGAATAGTACTGTTAATGATAGTGGTTAATTCTTTCATTGTTTGTTGAAAACTAATATTTTATCCATAAAATGTAGGTAATGAGTTGCAAAGTGTATACTTGAAAATAGGTTATGGAGGATTGAACTAATCAGTCATAACAATGTGAAATGAACTTGAATTATAAATAATTAGTAAAGTACTTACTCTCCTTGAGACGAGACTCGACTTCTTTGTGCTCCAAGAGCTTTTTCCTATAATCTTGGAGAGCTTTTTCTCGTACAGTATCTACGGTCGCCGCCATTTTCGCTTATTTTGCTGTATAATCGTCGGGCACCGAACAGCGACTATGAAGATCAGAACAACTTTGGAAATTGTCAAATTGGTGATCGTCTGCGTCAGAAGAACTGACGTAACATTACTGTCAAAAGCATTGAAACAGCTGTGTCAAAAATTCTTACTCTCCCACAGTCCACAGAGCACGCAGTTTGTAAATAATAAATATATATATTATATCTATTGACGTGAAAATTACCGATTTTACGAATAACCAAGATAACCAAGACCAAACAACTGGCTTTTACCGTCTGCCATTGCCATATCAAGATAAGAGCTTCCTATTTTCGTCGTAGGTATGGGAGGCGCTAGAATCGCTTAGATTTTGATAATTCGGTTCTGCTTCTGCCTTCTGCTGAAACCTGCAGTGAAACCTCCTCCGTGCCGCCGTGCGATTACAATTTTTTATGTTCGCCTGTCATTCGTGACATTCGTGTTCCCTGAAGTGCGTTCTCTATGTATGAATTTCGTGGTGTATATATACACATCATAGATATAAGTAATTCACAGGTGAAAAGCCACATTTAATAATTGACGCTTGCTATAACTAGTTTTACTTTCGAATAGATCGAATTCAAAGAACCCTGAGAAGGGAGACTTACTTAAAAATAATTTGGTAGAAAAAATTATTGCGCTGTGAGACACGGGATTCAAAATTCTTGGAGCTTTTTTATTACAACCTTTTCAATAAATCAATGTAAAGGACAAAATATTTTAGGTGAAGAACAGTTACATAAATTAAAACCCTTATTATCATCATCCCATTTTCACATTAAAAGCATTCGTAGGTTCTTTTTAAGTTTTGGTTTCTTCAGCCTTGGTTTTTACACATATTATGAGATGCTATCTACCAAAGAAGCGTTTTATCAAAAGGTATTTTCTTTTTTTCAACACTAATTGGTTTTTTTCTTATATGGAAAGTGTAAATTTTAATCCAAGCCATTATTAAATTTTCAAGTTGCATCATTGCATGTTACATAAAATAACTGTGATACATGGTCTGTGGATTTGGAAAGTTTAGTTACAAAACCAAATAGTTCATTAACTACTTTCTATCTATGTGGTGAATAAAGACATATCGATTGATGTTTTCCTCTGGAAATAAAAACTAGTATTTAAAGCACAATCTAGATTTATCACTATTGCCACATATCAAAACAATGTTTTTTTCAATTTATAATTAGGAAACTCACTCAATTTATAATGTTATGTAAATTAAAGTTGCTGATAACCTTGACTTTCCTCTAACGAAAGAAAATAGTCTTTAACAATTTAGTATATCAATGAATGTCCAGCAAGTATTATATCATTTTAATTTTTCACAAAAAGTTCAATGGTCCATTAATTAGTTAAACGACAAGAAAATATGAAGTTTACAAGGTATGACAGCAGTGTATTTGTATTATTAATAGTTTGTTTTTTTTTTATTATATTTTAGATGCAGTATTTTCTTATATTATATACCTATAAATTTTATTTCAATTAAAAAATTTGTAGTTGAAAAAGAGACAGTCGTCGTTAATAGAAATTTAACTTACATAAATATAATGTTGTATGAATATTTTAGTGATTCGTAGAAAGCATTTATGTTGATTAAATGTTGGTTATTGAAATTCTTCATTAGTAAATTTAAAATATTCATATCACATTATACACATAATATACAAAAATATTTCCATCAATCATTCTTAAATCATCTGCTGTACTCTTAATAAAATCTTATTTCAAAAATTTGTCATCAAGTAATTAAAAGGAAAAATATAAGTATAATCTAATATATTTGTTATAGTTTGATATTATTCAGTATTAGTAATTATTACAATTAATAATGATTTATATAACAATAATGATAATAATATCTACTGATGAAGAAATAAGTAATTTATATTTTTTTAATGCACTTAAAAATAAAATTATTTTACTTAAAATATTGCATTTACTCAAAATTTGATTTCATTCATTTTATTCTTTACTTTTAAATTAAACAAAATAATGTTGTTTCTTATAAAATTTTACAATAGTATTATATTTTTCCTTATTTATGGATCATATTAGCGATTAAAAGAAAATCATACATATATAATATCCAACTTGTGACTCATTCCTTTGTGTGTGTAAAAGCATATATTTTGACAGTCATTAAAAATCAGTTACTATTTGGTGAATGCTTTGTATGCTTAGGTATTAAAAATCTAGTACAAAATGCAATCCCTAAGAAACAAAAGGGTATTATTTAAATAACCAGCTACTGCAAATCACATAACAGGACATCAACTTTGCAAAACAAAATAAGTAAAACTTATAAATATGAGAGCAAGTTACCTGTTCTTAGCTACAATGGTACCTGTCATCATCACTGATATATGGTATAACGGAGTGTAAGTTTCTAATTGCAAGTGCTTATGTGATTCTTTCCTCACTGGTACACAAGGCGTCGACTTTGTCCTGTGTGAATTTTCATCTCATAAGAGTATTCGTTGGATTTCCGATTCCTGGAAGGTGTCTTTAAATCAAAGTCGACGGCTGTCTTTTTATGACTTGCATATCGACTTTCTTCTGTTCTTCTATTTTCTCTCGTCAATTCTGATTGACCTATTGATGTTGCTTTATGTTAAGTAATCAATAAATGTTGATGTACATACATTTATTTTTAAATGTTTGACGTTTGTAACCAGTCTGTTGTGTCTAGTGATAGCATAAAATGTGTTATGATGGTATATTTCTTATGACATACACTCCAAAAAAAGTTATAATTTTGCATAAACTACTTCGTTAATGTATCTTTTTTTTTTCTCTTTGGTTTATTTTATTCTAAACATTACAATTTTTCTAGCTTTAACAAATTTAAAATCTTTATAACTCAAATATTATACATATAAAAGAATACAAGAAGTATTTTTTAATTTACTATAATAATAATAATAATAATATTTAAATTTATTGTAAAATGAAATTTCGAATTTCAAATTAACATATAATTAAAAGATTTAATAATGTTATTACTAGAAAAATTTTTTCATATATAAATATAAATACAAGCAATACTCTCATTAACAGACATTTTTCATTATTTTATTATATTAATTAGTAGACGAAGTGTGTAATTTGTAAATATAATGTAAATGGAACACTATATCATACACAAATTATATGAATACATTAAAAGAGTTTAAATTAATCCTTAAACATCATTTCTTCAATATTAATAACAAAAACTTCTTTTCTGTAAAATAGTATGTAGAATGTTAAAATTTATTTAAATAAGTGTATTAAATCCAAAATAAAATTTAATTGTGCCAAAGTGAAGAATTGAAATTTATGTGAAATTTTAAATTTTCAAATCATTATTTTATGTACAAGCATGTTTTTCACTGCCTAAACAATGTATTTAAGTTGAGTTTGCAATATACTGCATTTGTTGTTGTCATTTTAATATATGTAATTAGTGTATGTACTACAATAAATATTTTTAAGTAAATGTTTACTCATAATGAACTTATTACAGATTTTTGCTATGGACCATGAAGGTATCAATCTGCATTTATATCTTCCTCTTTGGCTTACTACCTCTTATATTTCGATATTCATATCAAGTACAAAAGAAAATACTATTTTTAAACTTTGGTGAGTAATTTTAACCTTCTAAGTGGAGTAATTGTGAATATATTAATTATATATATTTTATTTCATTTAAATAGTGCATTGGCCAGTTGGTGTCGATATTTCCAAACCAGAATCTGTTGGAATGACAGGAACAAGAAACTTCTATTTAACAACAGATGAAAATGTTAAAATTGGCGCATGGTAAGATAATATATTTATATTTGGTATTATAGAATATAATACGCGTAATGTAATATAGCGCCCCCGACGGGGCGTAAAATTTAAACCACATAAAATTTTTTTTTTTTACCCTATAAAGAGGCGAAATATAGTAGTTTTCGATACAAGTGCGAAAGTGTTGATTCTAGAACCAGTGCGAGATTTGTCGTCCGAGCGAAGCAAGGGTGCGGGGGGCGGAAACACGATTTTAAAAATTTTCAGAATTTATCAAGTCGCACTTTACACCCATTGAATCGAAAAATAATGATTGCATATAACGAAAAATATTTATTGCAACACGGGCGTTGAACTTATATGCCCTCGTATGATCGCGCAAAACTCGGCTCAGCCGGCCTGAGTTTTTGTCAAAATCACACTCGGAGCGTAAAATTTCATTTTACGAACGTCCTAGATACAAAAAGTACTATTATTTAATTCGCTATAACTTTCTGAGTTTTAAATCATTTTGAATTTTTTCCTTTGGAAAGTGTCTATGAAATTACTTAAGGACCAAAATGGGACCTTAAATTGTTTGTGGTGACAATATCTAGTTTGGAATATCGATATTTTGTAAAGAGAATACATTGCGCAACTAGTGCAAAGTAATCACTTTCCGCACTAGTGAAAAAAGGCGGTACTTGACGCACTCTAAACAGAAATCTAAAGTCGACTTTTACGCATTCATGTCAGTTATTATTTACCGCATGAGACGTTTTTCGCACGAATGAAGCGAGTGAGAAAAGTCGATTGCGGTAAAAATCACCTTACGCACGAGTTTCAAACAGTATTTTATATCACGAGAATTTAATAGTCATGTCAAAGTTGCGATTTTTAGATTAGAGTAGTATAAAATAGTACTTTTCTACACTCCGTGCGCAAAGTACTAAGTAATTTTGCGCGCTCGCAAGCATGCGCAAAATCGGACTTTCCACCCGACGTTTTGTAAAATATTGTTCGATACACGTGCGAGAAATGATTCTCGATTTGTATAATTGTCACCCTTGCTTCGTCGGGCGACAAACTCACAGTCGTACGAGAATTATCATCTCTCGCACTAATTAGTATCGAAATGTACTATCTCAATTTCCTCGTCTTCATAAACATCGATAATTTTTTCATAAAACCATCTGGAAAGTATAATATTTAAGTTATTTTAAATTCGTAATCTTATTCTGTAATGAAAATATAGTCACCGGAAAAATTTAAATTTAATTTCATATTCTTAAACCAAAATCGTGCTTTTTACATACAACACGTATCGCATGCATTGTGGTTATTTTTATGTATATATAATATTGACTATTTTTTTTTTTTCAAGTATCTGTTTTTTTATATTATATTGAAAAATTTATTGCTCCTAGCAAAGAATCTTCAATATGAGAAAGATCTCTTTTATAATTAATTCTAGCAAATACATCTGTTAGATTTTTATTAAAAATTAATTTTGTACACATGCTTGAAAATCTATTTTTTCAAATTTTTATTTGCTCTGCAATTTTTGTATTTGGCAATGCATTCGGTTCGTTTTTTTCTAAGCAAGTACTTATCTGCGGTAAAAAAATTCGTTTCGACCCGTCCACATTTCGCTAAGATAATCAAAGAACTTGATTACATACGGACGTATATATGTATCTCGGAAAACGCTTGAAATCGATTCATTTTGGGTAAACAATTTTAGGAAAGCAATTTTTATATAATAAATTATTAATAGCGGTTGTGCCTAAAAAGTGAAATTAGTAGGTTTAGATTTATAATATCAATTTTGGAACTGTTATTAGAACCACTCTCAAAAGATATAATTATTAAGTATTGTTCTGCAATAATAATTTTTATTATTTTTTAAATACTAACATATAAATTTTTATTTTTCTATTCAGATATGTAATGTAGAACAATTCTTTAAATTACAGGCAAATATTACCTCAGTCTTTGCTGAATCAAAGCATTCCTGATAGTGCTGAAGTTTATGAAGCATTATTAAAAAATGCTAGCAGACCAGTATTTTTGTATATGCATGGAAATAGTGGTAACAGAGCAAGCAGTCATAGAGTTGAACTTTACCAACTGTTTCAAAGACTTGATTTTCATGTGATATGTTTTGATTATCGAAGTAAGTCTTAAAAAAGATAGTGTTTGTTAAAGGAATGTTGGAGATAATTGTAATTCCTCTATAAATTATTTTGTGATATAAAATTATTTTTAAGTTTTGAAATGAGAATTATTACATGCTTTTTCTAATACTTCTGGTTCAGAATAGTAAATGATTTTTAGTAATTGAACATTGAACTTGAATTGAAGAAAATGCATAGATATTGAAAAGTACAAGTATGGTGGACTATTACTATTACTATATAGACTCCGACATCCCTTTAAGTAGTTTTTTTTAATAAGAAATGTTACAGGTATTAATTTATTTTATTATAATTCTAGGCTATGGCGATAGTGATAATGTTGACCTATCAGAAATGGGTGTGGTTAATGATAGTAAGTTTGTACTAGAGTGGTTAATTAAAACTGTGAATAATTCAGCTCCAGTGTTTGTTTGGGGTCACTCTCTGGGTACAGGGTAAGCAAAATGCCATATGATACTTATGTTGAATTAATATTTTTGTAATATTTATTAAATACATTAAATAATATTGGCATTTAAAAGAGAATCCATAACTTGTTGATATTTATAGATATATTATTACATATATATCAACATGAACCTAATTCATGTTTATAAATAAATCACTGAAATTTTTCCAGAGTTTCATCTCATGTGTTAGCAATATTAGCAAGTAATGGTATACATCCAGCAGGATTATTTTTAGAATCTCCATTTAATAATCTTGCTGATGAAATTACTGAGCATCCATTTGCACAAGTACGTAAAGTAATTCTTTAATAACTATTTTTCTAAAATATTACGTTTTTTTTTTTCAGGAATATCAGTAAAAACCTTTTTTTGTATACTTTCAGGTATTTAAACATTTACCTTGGTTCCATTGGGTTATAGTACAACCTCTGTATGATAATGAATTGAGGTTTGAATCTGACAAACATATTGGAAAAATTCAATGTCCAATTATGATTTTACATGCTGAAGATGATAATGTTGTACCATATTCATTGGGTGAAAAGGTACTTTCTTTGATAAGATTTCTTTGGATATTCATACCAAAAATATTCCTATAATGAAAATTAATAAAATTTTAGCTATTTATTTCTGGAAAAGCATTGCATACAGATAATATGCAACGAATACAAATGACCACCATAAATTCTTCATATGGACTTGGACATAAATATATATGTCGTTACAAGGATTTACCTAGAATAATTGAGTATGTTTTTAAAATATAATTAAATCATTCTTTTTGAGTTAATTTACGAGACATTCGAATTTTTCATTTATATAAATAATTTATCAATTACAGAAACTTTGTAGCTCAATCGACTGCAGGAGCGACGATATGAAGGAATTAATAGAAAATTAGTGAATCCCGACCCTTATCAATTCTCGCTGTTAGCGTGATTTTCCTCGAAAATCAGAGAATCTGATAATCAAAAACAAATATCGCGATGCCTGTATTCACGCGAATATGTGATGTACTGTGTTTTATGAGACGATTTGTTCTTCTAGGATTTAATGTGTTACTCATACAAGAATCATGAAGCTGTCAACTGCACTTTAATCGTATCATTAGTTACATAACTTAATATGCCATAACTATATAAAGATCAAATAAAAATTCATGTGCATTAATGATCAGGCTGTAAAGTAACCAAGCTTGAAGCTTTCCTTTAGTGAATACTAAACGCTCACGAAATAAGATTTCGGGCAAATTAAGATATAATATTATAAATAATATTTCCACGCCTGAGTATTACCAAATCTCTCATTGAAAGTTTAAAATAACATAATTTTCATTTGTACAGACTGTATATTATCGATGAAATTTGTAATTTTTATTTTGGATTATCATATTTACCTATTTGTAAAATAATTATAAAGTACCATACTTAATTTTTTTAAATGTGTAATAAAGAGTACAAAAAACTTTTAATTATTTTGGTTCTTATTAAATTTTAGTTTAATTTATGTATTATAATTTTTTTAATTTAATTTTAATTTTTTATGTTCTAGAAAAACAATATTGTATAAATAATTGAAAAATTCAAATTTTTAATGTCACTATCTGAAATCTGAGGATATTTAAAATACATTTTTCATCAAAAGTAATTTTCAAAAGAATTTAATTTAATTACTGAAAATAGTTTAAATAACACCAATGCTCTAATTAGTAATTACTATATAACAATTTTACTTTCATATACCAATTCGATAATTATTTTGAAAAAAATACTACTAGTTATTTCTATCATGCTACTAAAAATAATATCGTCGTATTTATTTTTTCTAATATATATAAGGTATTGATAAAACATAGTAATATATTTAATATTGTTAAATTTAACTTTTTTATAATTAGTTTTATACTTATTTTTAATACTTTTACCCTGTTATTTCCGTATATAAAAATGTGTAAGTTTTTTGAATTTCTGATCCGACTCTTTTAAAATGTAGATGGCGCCAGAATCTGGAAAGTTGTCGAAAGGTCCGGAAGTTCGCGGGAGCGACGTCTAGGCGAAATAACTTGTCTGTGATCGGCGTTGCTCCTTTTCCACCTCTCGCACGATGGGTGAGTTACCGTTTCTTCCACATGTTCTAAATAATCCATAAACATCGGCGAAATTTCGGCTTTTTGCAATAAAAAATGATAATAGCACAAATCCGCGATAATTACTCCACAAAATCCAATTTGTATATTTTGGGTTTTTCGCAAAACTTGCGAGAAAAAGTTGGTTAACCGCGACGCTGCTGACTGTTGTGATAACCGCTATTACTGTATTTACTATTTTCATTTAAATGCGTTTGCACATTAACTTTATTAATAAAAAAGTGAAATAATAAGGTTTTTTTTTCGTTACGTCGTAACCGCGTTATTGTTTAAAGTATTTTAGTCGTCAAACAAGTGTTTGAGATATAATGGAGTTGGCCTAAGTGATTGTTAAAGAAGTGTTGTTTTAACATTTTACTTTTATAACAGGTATCTCTCGTGATCACTGGCATAAAAGGCGAGCGACGGGAGGCAAGAGGAAGCCTCTCCGCAAGAAGAGGAAGTTCGAATTAGGACGTCCAGCAGCAAACACTAAGCTTGGACCCCAACGCATTCACACTGTAAGTTCTATATGCTATTCTATTTATCAAAATAAATTCTTAAGATAACTATTTTATTTCATACATGTATACATTTCACTTCGATCATGTAATAAAGAAATTTCTTAATCTTAATATTTCATATGATGATTCCTTACCTACTCTGAGTGCCATGCTGACACATTCCCACAGCGTTCTGAAGCATTAATAAATAAATATTTTTATCACTATATTTTTCAACGAATTGTAAGTAATTGAATTATATTTACTCAACAGGTACGTACGAGGGGAGGTAACAAAAAATACAGAGCTCTGCGTCTCGACACTGGTAACTTCGCATGGGGATCAGAAGGTAGAGCACGCAAGACTCGTATTATCGATGTTGTTTACAATGCATCAAACAATGAGTTGGTGAGAACCAAGACTTTGGTTAAGAATGCCATCGTCACTATTGATGCGACACCTTTCAGACAGTGGTATGAAGCCCATTATGCCATTCCATTGGGACGCAAACGAGGAGCAAAATTGGTTTGTAATAAATGTTATTGATTTGAGATCCACTGTTACTCTTATATGGGTTTTAATTATTTAAATAAACCTGTTTAAAAAGAAATTAGTTAATACTTTCAAATTTTCTGTTACAATTTTAAATACCACTACTAAAGTATTTCATATTAATTTTCACTTAATCAATTTTGATATTAAATGAAGAAATAAATTTTTATTTTCCATCAGCATTTTAAGTAACTATAATCTCCGAGTAATGCTTAAAAATACTATTATTATAAAGTACTTCAAATGATGATTCCTTACCTACTCTGAGTGCCATGCTGACACATTCCCACAGCGTTCTGAAGAATTAATTACCATTATATATTAGTTATTAATATTTATAAAAAAATGTTTTACTTTTATACTACAATACTTTTTTAGTCTGAAGCTGAGGAGGAAGTCCTCAACAAAAAAAGATCGAAGAAAACACAGGCCAAATACAAGGCAAGGCAACGATTTGCCAAAGTAGAACAAGGATTGGAAGATCAGTTTGCCACTGGAAGAGTACTCGGTAATTATTTCTTAAATTAACATTCATAGTATCTATAATAGAAAACAAATATAGAAAATTATGTTAAATTTTTTAATAAAAAAAATAAAATGTATATGAAATATTCAATTGAAATAGTTAAAGAGGTTGTCTTTTAGAGTTGATTTACAGACTTGGTAAAAGTTAGAATGAATAACTCAAGAAGTTTAAATAATAAATGTATATAATAGTTATATTAAGACTCTTGCTAACTGTCAGGTTTAAGGTACCTTAATTCAAAATATAAGTTCTAAGATAAACTCATTAATTTTTATTTTATACGTGATTAATAAAAAAATTAGATGTATGCACGCATGTACACATGCACTCTTCATATAAAAAAATCTGATGGTCACATAGGAAAGACATTATATTAATTTTATTTAGACGTAAATTTTGAAAAATCAGAAACATTGTTTTCTATTCTGCCAATTGCAGAATCTTCAATATCTTATGGTGTTCAAAATAAAAAAAATGATTGCACAAAATATTAAACAAATTATGAATACATTTAACGAAAATAATGTTTAAGATAAAACGTAATTTTTCAAAGAATTATTTAAAACTATTGTATAAATTAATATTCAACATAACTTTTTGCAATTACAATTTTTCTGCACACTATGTATCTATGTTGGGATGATAAAACCTGTAAATTCTTAATAAAATGATGCATTTCAGCTTGCATCGCTAGCAGGCCAGGACAGTGTGGAAGGTCAGACGGATACATCCTTGAAGGCAAGGAGCTTGAGTTCTACTTAAGGAAGATTAAGAGCAAAAAATCGAAGTAAATTTGTAACAAGAAAATGAATAAAACTCGTACATAAAAAAAATTTATTTTGCTTTTCTTTACAAATACAATCACATTCCAGAGAATATTTATGAGCTCATAGACTTCATTCTTAACAAAAGATTATGAGTAAATTGATACAAAACAGTAGACATTCTTTAATATAAAATTTAGCACTATAATTATAATTATTAACTATACTGTACATTCAAATGAATTGACTATAACAGCGATGTGGTGATGATATTTATAACGAAAAAATGAATGACTTCAAACTCGGCGTTTTTACAGGGAGTCGGTTGTCAGTGTACGAATTTCGTTGCAGGCGTTGCCATTCTGAAAAATAGTTAATTTTGTAACAAATTATAATAATACTGAATTGATACAAAATGTGCACTAAATTGCAAGGAACGTTAGTGGACCATTGAAAGTGCTAAAGAAACAAGTGAAAAAAAAATACTTAATTTATAAATTCATATACCTGTTAAGTCCAAGAATATTTCTTGCAATCTTAAGCTCAACTTATGTACGTCATTTTTTAAATTATATTATTATTGTATTTAATTTACTAATTGATTGAAGGGTCCAGAGTTTGTTTAGTGTAAGTCTTATTTTACTAATCCTTAACAATTTATACATTAATGATAGACTGAAATTAAATTTATTTAAAGATGTATATCGAAAATCTACAACAAAAAATAGTATTAAAAATATTAATCATTAGGATAAATATTTATTGTAGTATAAATCTTAATGCTATTTTTAAAATGCAATTTTCATAAAATACTGCTTAAATATTCAACAAAATTTGAGTGCTATTACGTTCACAAAAACTTAAGGTAAGCTTATAGTAACATTTGTAATTCGTTAATATTTATGTAGTTTTTTTTTTCAATTGAATGCTTTTAACTTCTATATTGACATTCTTCAACATTTAAAAAATACATTCATGTTTATATACAATATGTTAAAAATACTATTACTGTTTCATTTGGAAGTGACATTCAGTTGTACAAGGTTTTAAACGATCATGAAATTTGTTCTAATAATAAATTTATATAGGTTAATTTAAATAAATTTTCTTTTAATTTTTTTTTTTGTTCCATGCAAATATTAAATATAACATTAATATTTAAAAAATAAAATTTTCGAGAAACAAATATGATATTTACAAAAACATATTTGCTGTTTTTCGTTAACAAAGTAAATGTATTTTGAACGCCAATCAATGATTTATAATCATCTTATTTACATATCAAAACGGAAAGTACAAATATGTATAAAATAGATTGAAATTTCCTTGCGATTCTTAAAACATAGTAGTAAGCAATCGATAGCGCAAATATTATTTTCTCTTGGATTCGCTTTGTCTTTCGCAATTTGAAAAAGAGAGCAGAACACATATATATATACAACAGACTATAGGCCCACCTTAACGCTCACGACGTTATACGTATAAGAAAACGAAAGGCAGACACGACAGATAACTTTACATGACGAGACCGAGACCTCGACTTACACGCACAAAGTACCTCTCTAGGCCCTCCTCATCACGATGACTGATGCGGTCTATTTATCACAAGCTCGGGCATCACCTGCTGCTGGGCCTTTGGTGGGCTGCCCGACGACGTCGACGTCGACGACGACGAATTGCCACAGGGGCCCGTGCCGGCCCTCGACTGCGATTTTTGAGCGCAGGTAGCAATGTGAGAAGACCAGTGCTTCTGCTGACACGGATAATCGCAATAAGCGGTGTTCCAGCAACAGTAGAACATAGCTTCACGGCCGCACACGACGCACCACTGCTTGCGCTTCGTCTCTTCAATACAGCGTGCCTTCTCGATCTCAGCCTCGCGACGTGCATCCTGTAGTGCCCGGTACCGCTCGACTTCCATACTTGACTTTACCTCGCGTAGCACCAGTTCTGGAATGCAAGGATTTCATTGCGTCAATTAAAAAGTTTATAGATATTATTATAGTTGACATTATAACGATGACACAGTATTATTATCTGCTGTGATATCATCTCTTTAAATAAAAGGACCATTATAAAATTAGGGGGGTCACGCCCCTTTGCGTGCTATCACGCGCCAAATCCCCATACTGTTTGTGTATAAAAACTTCGTTTTTACATACGTGGTACGACCACTACCATTCAGGAGAACCTTATTTCTTCGACATTACACAAACTATTACATCTCAAATACTAATATATTATATTTTGACGAAAACTAGCTGTAACGCATTAATGAAAAATTATTTGTTTTCGGTAATGGTCAAAAATCGACTAAGTATTTCGATTGTATTTCAATCTTTTTATAGGTCTAGATCTCCAAAAATTGAATATATATGGAAATGTTGAATGAAAAAAAGTATTGTTTTATTATTATCAACAACTTATGTATCGATTTCTGTGTAAAGGGAAATACTATTGAATCATAAGCGAAAATCAATTATTTCAGCGTATTTAAGTGTTAAAAATCGTTTTTATAAGTTTGCTTCGTCAGGACCAATAATCCTACTTTACTACAAACCCTGTTATCGGCGGAACATGTCAAAATAATTCTGATTAAAAAGTAAGTATTAAAAAGTAATTAATATAAATAAAGGAATAACAATTTGCGTCTTAAACGAATTCAGTTTCCCTGCGTAATCCTCTAATACATCGTTCTACAAAGTTTTAAAACAAAAAAAAAACGATGAAACCTTTGTTTATTCTTGGTTATTTTGGTTATAGTTTTCATTAATTTTCATACTAAGAATAAACAAATGTCTCGACGTTTTTTTGCCTCGAAACTTTGTAGAAATGACGTATTACACGAATTTGTTCGAGGTGAAAATCGCTATTTTTTTATTATAAACAGTGTTGCCTTATACTGGGAGTTCTCTGGCATACCACAATATATTTAATGAAATATTAAGGGGGAGCCATATCTATTTCCAATAGATTTATCAGATTTATCTGAAAATTAATGTTCGATACATTAAGTTTAAACATCTTTTTTTTTCAAATTTTTATTTGCTCCGGCGTTTTTTTATTTTCTGAGGGATTTGACTCAATATAGGGCTATCCGGTGGTTATAATTAGACGAGTATCTGGCCCAAAATTCGTTTGGATCCGTCGAAATTTCCCTGAGATAGTTGAGGAACTTGATACATACATCTCGGAAAAAGTTTAAAGTGGACTCCTTTTGGGTAAAAATGCTCTGGTGAAAATATAAGGCTCTCCCTAGTAGCGGTCGTGCCTAATAATTGAGTGAACTAGCAAAATTATTATGAACTTAAGATTATATTGTTAAATGTAGAGCTTATAATTATAATTAAGAATTTCTACATTATTCTTGTTGCATGGAAAGTTGCTCAGATTTTCTTCCAAATACATATAGCTCACCGAATCATTATGAGTAACAAATGAGATAAAGATTGTAAGTATAATCAAACAAAGCTGACTTTTCGACAACACTAAAAAAATACTATACAAGTATGCAAGGATAAGCCATGTAAGTAGGCGAATAAGTAAATTCTGAAACGTTAGCATTGTATTATTAATATATCATACTTAAGTATAATTACAACTTTTAATATTTGACTTAATTATATATTTTGAACAAAAAAAGAATGAGGTTTTAAAAAAAATAACAAACTTTCTTCACGAGACCAAAAACATTCAAGCTTTAACATCTCCCACTATACACGGTGTACGGAATACTCACCGTTATTGTGTTTGAGTTCGGAAATTTGTTGTTGGTGATCCCACTTCATTCTTTCCATTCTGAGTTTAAGATAGTGTATCGTTGCCTCTTGATGATTGATGAGGCCACCGCCTGTCAAGCCATTGCTCTCGGCCGCTTCTTTAATAGTGTCGGTTATGAGCTTCGCTACGCGGTTCGCTAACTCCATAGATTTCTGGTGAATCTGCGCGGTGATCGGTCCGGCTTCGGGTGGCGGCAGCACGTACGTCGACGAAGTGGAGCCTGTTGTGGTGGTCGCTGTCGTGGTTGTCACTGTTGCCGTCGTCCCTACCGGTGCCGTTGCTGCAGAAGATGCTCGCAATTCATTGCTCTGGGGAGGAATGTAGACCATGGCATCGCTTGCGTTTGAAGACGATTTGAACAATGGGCGAGACAATGAGGTGACCGACTTTATCTGGGGAAAACTTGGGGGCTTATTCGGAAAAGACTTGCGTGCCTTGCCAGGCTTTCTCGCTATTGTCAGCTGCTGTAAAAATAAAACATGTTTTCATTTTATCAAATAATTTGTTGTACATTTTAATCCATTAATATTTGTAATGACATTTTATATTCATAAAAAATGATTTATAATAGTATTTTTTATTCTAGAAACTAGTTTCTCACCTTTGGCTGTAAATCATCTTTTGGTTCTTGTTTGACAGTGACTGTAGAACTTAATTTTTCTTTGTCATTGAATTGCTTTGCTGTTTCAGATGTACTAGAACTCATTGGAAGGTAAAGCAACTTCGGATGGTGGTTTTTAGTTGACACTGGTATAGCTGTCATTGGCTTATTGCTCACCGGGCTCTCTTTATTATTGACAGAAAACTTCGATAGCTCTTTGCTAATTGTTTTGTTTAATGTTCTATTTATAACTTTGTTTTCTGACTGAGGAGTTTGGACACTTATTTTTCCGCCGATCAGACTCGCATTTGACGATTTCTTTAAGTTTGATTGAATGTAAATTGTCTTTGGCTTTGGTAGTGTAGTCATAATTTTGACGGATTCGGTATTGTTTTGTAAACTGTTTAAAACGGGCTTCTTGGACGCCTCTACTGATTTACTACTCACGTTTTTCAAATTAGAATTAATCTTTTTACACTCTTCTTTGTCGAGATCTTTTATTAACTTTATTTTTTTTATATTATCACCTTTTAGTTTTCTTATAGATGTTATGTTCTTTTTAGTTGTAGTATTATTAGTTACTTCTTCAACAATTTTAATTTCAGGTGTACTGTTAGTTTCTCTTGATAATTCGCTATTGGTAATATTGCTACCACCCTCTGGAGTCGTAGGACTTTTACTTATACTTTTTCTTTTCGAAACGACGACGACCGATTCGATTTCAGGACTTTCTTTATTTACAGATTCATCTAAATGCTCTACAGTCCTTCTTTTCCGCAGTAAATTACGTTTTTCGACTTCTATTGCACCATTTGTACTTCCAACAGTAGTAATATTTTTTAAATTCTGCTGCTTTTTCTCAGTTTTGGGCGGCAACGTTTTATTATTTACGGGTGTTGCTACTTCCGCTTTTGGAGTATCAATTCGCATATTTTTAGACGGATCATAATTCGGCAGCATAATTTGGATTTGCATGGGATCGTGTGGGTCATATGGAACTTTCGGTGGTGCGTACCTATAACCGATGCAAAACATTAAAATTATTAATTAGTTAACGAAAATTGCAACTTTTTTTATTCGCTAAGCCTAGTATAATTATATACCTGAATTCTCCAAAAACTCTCTCTAATTTTTTTGAATGATCCTCGACCTCCTTCACGCACTGCTCCATCTCCAACTTTTTTTTTCTGGGCATTCCTGCTGGTGGCTCATGCGAGTACAGATAAATATCCTTCGGCGACACCCAGGCACGGTCGTGTTCTCCGAAGAATCTTACGTCCACAAGGCCTTGTGTATTTAGCCGGGGCATTGCCTTGGCCGGCCAAAAGGGAAAACCCTTAAGTTTTGCCCAGACGATGGGATGCGGCCTACGGCATGGCTCGATGAACCAGGAGGGCAGAGGCCGCGGTAGGTTGCGCCCGTGAGCGAAACAGTCTGGACATGCTTCGATTTCCGACACCTCTTGACGCGCCACTTTCAGCATTTGCTTCGACGTGTTAGTCAACTTCGACGTATCTGTATAAACACCACCACCTAGGTTTTAGGTGCAACAATCAAATGCATTGAAGTTTGCAAAAATTAAAATTGTGATTGTGGATGAGTGGATGGTTGACGTTCCATGATGAGTTCCGATAGCATTTGATGTTTGAGTTTGATTTTTATTGGATTATTATAAATAAGAAGAAAGACTAATTCTGTATTTGATGAGTAAAATAATAAAAATGTTAATAATACCGTTTTTTTTTTAGTTGTTGATGGTAGTATTTGATTAATACCGTTTTATTTATATAGATTAAGTCTTTATTTAATTTTTTTAAACATAATTATAAAATTGATGTTCAGTAAATATTTAAAGTGACAATTGAATACCAAGCAGATATTTATTAGAAATAAATAAATAGTAAAAATATTTTTTAAGACCACACTTTCATTCTATAATTACCACAATCACATGTTACATAACTTCTATTCATATATAAGACTGAAAATAACACTATTTAACAGCAAAGCAAATGAAACGTCCTTGACATGGCAAATTATATATTTTGCTACACTTTATAAATCTACATTGCAACAGACACCATAAAATTATTATTTATTTATTATGCAATAAAAAAATTATATTAATTTTAATATATTTAACTCACTTACATAATTCAATGAATTAATAATGATATTGTTATAATTTTTTAATAAAATATTTAAATGTATAATTAATGAAGCATTGAGTTAAATATTACATTGTAAAGTCGTTTCATTAAAAAGAAATAAAATGAAATAAATAAACTTACATGTGTTGAAAACTATACAATTGTGTTGGATCCATTTTGCTTCAGCCATAAAAGCATCTGTACTGCCATACATTTTGGCACGAACATTAGATTCAAGTAAACTCAAATCCATTGGTTTGATAACATATTCTAAATAATTAGGAACTTCTTCTAAATCAACTGCCTTCCAAAAAGGTTCAGACTGAAAATTAAAAGAAGAAATAATTATTTTAAAATTAATTTATCTATGAAATATAAATATTTATTTTTTAAGTATAATCTGGGTGTTCAAGACATCTCAATACAGCCATTATAGTTTCTATTTAAGTACTTAATTCTTGTAGATCATTTTTGGCTCTAAATAAATGCTTTGTAAAATGATAAATACAACTAATTAACCATTTTAATTACATAATATTTTCTAAATATAGAATGAATCTTATTTTTTTTAAATAGTGACAAACAGAACAATGCTTATTACATTTTTTAGCTATAAAGCTGATAATAAACCTAGCTTATATAAAAAAATATCTGAGTTAAACTATATAAGTTAATGCTAAATAATTTGTTTTTTCTTGTAACTCTAATTTTCTCCTACACATAAATGACTACAATTTTTAGGACAAATCGGGAAACCACGCCAGGACATAGACAAAGCAATCTTCGTACCCCGGTTTGATCTCTCATCCTTTCAATGATGTGCCTGAGCATCATGCAGAGCTGATCGATGGTGAGCTGGGCCATCGCCGGCGAACGCGTCTCCGCGTTCTCAGCTTGGAGTATGCCCACGCACTCGCCGCATATCCAATTGTCGGTGGCGGTAAGTGGCGGTGCGCCGCCCATGCAACGCCGATGCCATGATCTTGGGCAGGCACTACACTTAGAATCAACCGACTCCTTGTGACAACGCCAGCAGAACCGGTCGTTCGTCGCCTCCAGCTTCTTGCGCTTGCTCGCGCTGCTGCCATTTTGTTCGACAGGCGAGAGCCTCGCTGGCGGTGTGCTGCGCAAAACACATTAGCTTTCATTAATCGTTGGCCGACGGTGTAGCTTTTGCGAAACTGCGATGCGATAAAACGGGCTGTGGTTTCGCCATATTCAGCGCCATTTTTTTTTTATGTATTATGAAAATGCGCAAAACATATGGCGCAAATGGAGTTTTTCGTGATATTGATCATTGAAATGTTACAAGCAATTGAAATGCTATAAGATATTTGTAACTGTCTAACTTTTTATTTACAAATAATGTATGTATTCTGAATATTTAAAATTCATTATATCATTGATATTAAAAAAAGAAAGGAAATGTGTAATTGTAATTGGTACACTTTGAACTTTGAGCACATTATTATATTTTTATCTTGTAGATGCTCATATGCATAAAATCTATGGCCATTAAATGATGATTTCACAGTCATTTTGAGACTCTTACATAATATATATTTTGTATTATAGATTATAACAGATATACCTTCAAAATTATTTCTCTACACACAATAACTAGTATTTAATTGGAATTTACAACATTTCTAGTCTGAAAGTTTCAAAACAACAAATTCAACAAATAAATTAAAAACTTACTTTGTGCTTTTACGTTTTCTCCTGCTTTCCTTAGTGGTATCCTTAAGTGATGTAGATGTTATCGATGTATCTACTTCTGAACTTTCTGATTCATTTGCTACACTAGAAACTTTAGGTGACTTTTCATTGTCTTCCTTCTTTTCGGTCTCTATCGCTTTAGAATCATTTTGTAAAGTATTGATTTTTGCACTGTCTGTATTTTGCAAGTCTTTAGTCTTATTTTCATTACCGTTTGTTTTTACACTTGTACTGTCAACATTTTCACTTTTTTTGTTCTCTTTTGTCACTTCCTCTTTTTCTTCTTCTTTTTCTTCCTTTCCTTCTTCCTTTCCTTCTTCTATATTTTCTTTATCTGGTTGCTTTTCACTTTTATTATCTTGAACACTTGCATCAGACATCTCTTTCTCACTAGATGTTTCCATAGTTTTATCCTCAGTGTTCTCGTTTGAATCCATTTCTTAAAAGTTAATATCACAATATCTGCAAAATAAAATCAATAATAATGTAATATTATTTACATTTATTGGTATTTCATTGCTACTTGGTAACATAGTACAATGTATCTATGGTACACACATTAACCTGATGCTAATATTTGCACACAAAATTGCAAAGGCTTAAGTAATTTCATTTACAAAATATGGTATCATGATTATTATATTATACTTATACAAAAATAAGTTAGAGCTAATTAAAAGTTAATTTTTTGTTGGTGCTAGCTGTGAAGATGCTAAAGCAACTTTTGTGCAACTCTGCAATGAGGCTATAGTTGGACTAGTTCAACACAGAGGGCAATACTTGTGGCTACTACTATAACTGTATATTATATTACATTGGTATACAATTTGACATTGTTTCCCATAAAATAAACAAAATAATCTCAACAGGAGCATATACTTTTAAACTTATTTCATTTAATTAACCAATTATTAAAAATTGAAAGTAATTACTCATAGCTAAAGCAATACTTAAAAATATCACATTTTGTTCAATTAATACTCTGTTATGTGAACAAAATAAGCTTATTACAACTATATAAATGTATATTTCTCATATAATTTTATTCGCATTAAATAAAAAGTATTAGTATTATTTTTCATTCTTAGAATATTCTTGAGATCTTATACAGCTTTAGAAGACAATGTCTTATCTACATGTTAGCTATATGGTCTGCCTGAAAATTGATAATATAAATTATTATAGTAATGGCTTCATGAATATATTATATGAAAAGTTGGAATAAAAGAATAATAAAATGTTATTGAAATATTAAGTATTAAGTTTTTTTTTTAATAAGTAGCCTTGTAGTTTAGAGTTGCTTTTATATCAAGAAGATAAAAGATATCATATAATATAAATATCTAAAGATGAAATTTTAACATTAAAATAACTATTATGCAATTTTTTTGCTCAGGTACTCCAATTTTTAAATCCAAACATATTGAGTGTCAATTATGTATAATAAATAATGAGCAAATATTTTCTTATGTACTCAAATACTGACAATACATTCAATATTTCAAGAAACATCTGTGGTTGTCTGTCAATGATTGTAGTATTAAATACAGCTTGAATAATAACAAAATTATAATTTAAAATTTTACTGATATAACCCAATCAAATAAAATATTGTTTTCACTTCAAGTCTGACAAATATCTTAAGGAAGAAATAATTGGCATACAACATTATGGCTTGCTGAATAGCATAATTGTAGGTAAAGCACGCTTGCATGCTTACTAGCATTGATCAAACTGGAGAAATCCTTTTACAATAAAATATAATATTTATAGAAGATACGGTACCCCTCCAGGTACATATGGAGAAAACAAAGATTCCCAGAGGGTCAACAACAGCATTTTTACCTTTCGCCAGACTCTCAAGGCTGCAACAGCATCACCGGGCATAAGCAGTCCTGGCTACTGTCATGCTAAAAATCATTGATGCTCCAGGGCAACTCACAAGATCACGTTCTCGTTTAATATTTCTTCGTCTCGCTCTTCCAATGCCCTCGAAAGAGACGTTCTCCCGGCTTCAGTTTAGGCTCGTTACAGGGTCTATCCTCTTGGCGTGAAATGAGCCTTCCTCTTTCCTTGCTATACTGTATAGCTACGACCGGGCTCTAATAGCTCTATCTCTCCCTTAGCGGTCTCTATCTCTCTTCCGAAGTTGCTCGGCCAGTTGTTGTCGTTTCTGGTTGGTGCCTCCATCTCGCGAACTCGTTGTTCAACCATACCGACGGTAAGGTCACGTGGGCGGTGGCCGTGTCCGAGGCACTTCTCCCGTCGTCGTGCGCGACAAACGATGTTCGATTTCTTTTCATCTTTTTCTAGAAAAAAGATAAATTCTCGTTAATGCTAACGTATTTTTTCACTCTCTTTTGTCATTAGGCTACTGTAAGGATAGAAATTAGTCTTTTCTTTCGGATGGATAATAGAATTAAAACTTTTATTTAAGATTTTAGGTACTCAACAAAACATGTTCTAGATATTTTTTAATTTAATTTTTTTTATATTTTTCAGCTATCTAAAAGTCCTTTTTGTCCTCGTTGCTGCGCTTAAGTGAGCACTTGGATGCAATGGGTACACCTTTCGTAACTCGCGCAATAATGAGGACTTACATCAAAGTTTTAGATGGGTTCCGAACGTGAAAATTCTGAATTTCCGAAAAACTCGACACAGAGGTGCTAGTCAATCGCCGAGGCTAGCATGGTATACTTATAGGTACTTATCCGTCACGGTATATGAGTAAACAAATATTCCGAGTCGAAAGTCCGAGGTTTTAGACGATTGAGCTACCGTAGATCTGTTTTTTTTTTTTTAATTTTATTATTTTATTATTATTTTAGTCAACAGAAATAGTTTTCATTTAGATTAAAAATAAAATCCATAATTTAAAAAAAAAAATTTTTTTTAATTATTATTAAACTAACTATTTAATTAATACAAGTAAATTACTTTACAAGATTCTAAATATAAAAGATTTTACTTTATTGTATTTACAAGTTGATAAAAAATTTATTACGAACCAAGTTCAATTAATTTTAATTATAGTTTTTTTAAATGATTATTATTACATATAAGTTGAGTAATTATTTTCTTGTCAATGTAAAATTAATATATATTTCATATTCAATTAAAAAATTATAGTAGAATAGAAGATAAAAACTCAAAATAATTGCTTAATTGACTACAATATTATATTTTAATCATAATTAAAATGAAACTAAAAGAAGTTGCCATTGTATCATTTTAATAATCTTTTTTGTTGTATTTGAATCATGTAGTTATGGCAGGTTACGCAGTATTGTTAATTTTAACTATATAGAATCACTAATAACATTTTATGTTTTATAAAAAACAGAATTTGAAAATAAAAAAATTAAATAAAACTCAATAAATTTATTTTGGTTAAATATTTAAACTTTTAATCATGATAAAAAGAGTATGAAATTTTATTATTCAATATCAGCCAAATTTTCTAAAAACATAAGATTTAGCATCTGTCATTCTGACAGAACACACTATATTAATGTTTTGCCGTTTGAATAGATTTGTTATAACTATAGAAACTGTATGATTTCTATTAATTTTAAGAATCCTTATTAAAAAATCTAATGCTAAAATTATTACATTTTTAGGATAAAAAGTATTTAAAGTAATTAAATGAACACAAACTTTTAGGTTAGTTTTATTGAAATGAAAAACAAAAATATACTTATTGTGATAAAATGATTCAACTTGTTGAAAATAATAAAAAAAACATCTTTACCTTTCCGTAATTGAGATCTACGAAGCATGTAATATTCATCAATAATAATACAATTTTGTAGTTATTCTCTGTATCCAAAACTTCTCATTCCTTTTTGGATACAAATTAGGTTAGATTTGTGCACGGATTTTGCAAGTCCATAGTCTTTCTAAAAAGAGATAATCATTGTTTATAAATAATATTGATTGATCAAGATAACAGAATAACGCCAGCCGTAGGTTTACCTTTGCAATCTACAAAACACGCCTGCGCATTCGCTATGCAAGTGTAAGAGGACTCCCTGTATAATACTGCAGACGAAAGGCGATCCAGTAGGTACAAATTTAAGTATATGACAGTCAATTCTTTTTTACAGAGTTAATAAGTAATATATGGACTCCACTGCTTATTAATAACTATAGCTGTAATGCCATCACAAATTTCCCAATTTGAAGCGCAAATACACCTTTTGGAATGCGCCGAAGAAAATTGACGGACGACCCGCGACCAGGACGACTCACGACATACGTATACCTATATAAACCGTAAACCCCTTCGCCCACTCGTGGCCATAATCAAAACAACTTTGCCATTGTTCGAAAGAGATTCTCGGAGCATGCGTAATGGGAAAAATGTATTCAATTTCAGCTCAAATACTTATTAATACTTATTTTAATATATTTATTAATTTTGTTAAAAATATTTGAAAACATGTTTTTTTACATTTAATTGCAAGATTATAATATTAACTTCAAATTTCATTAATACATAAAAATAAGTTAAACTTGTAATGTACTTATATAAATTCATTAAAAATAATTTACGATGTCAATGTTTTTATTTAATTTTATATCTTACACAGTAAAATACAATATTTTTATTTATTAATACCAATCCATAATAAATTCATAAAGTTATCACAATTTTATGTGCGCATTGCAGAATGGAGCAATATAATTACATACCTAGATGGAATCCCATCATATGCAGTTTTTTATATAGTATATAGGTGAAGAAAATCATTAACCATTTCATATAGATTTTTCACTTCGCAAAGTGCAACAGCAGGAAATCACGCTTCAGCCCGCAGTGCGCAAGTGTCGAGCTTTTAAAGCACGCAACACTTGCCGCGTTCGTTTTCGCTCTCAGACTCGCGGACTCGCCTCGCGCAACCGCAACTTTATCACTTTATGTCGTGTTGTCGTGCAGAGTGCAGACTGCACTGACTGCAGACATAGTGCAGACACGCCATCATGATGTTGCCATACACTGTACACATACATTAGGGTCCTTGAAGTAGCCGTTTTGGAGGTTATGAGGATCTGTCAAGCTGCTGTCAATATTCGGAATAATTATTGACGGTTCACGACAATCGCTGGTCGGTTGTCGGAACAACAATGGAATTTGTCGACTTGATCTCGATACCCCGGGTCGACAATGTCGTACTCACGGACAAGACGAAGGAGAAGTCGAAAAATAGCAAGATTGAGGGGACACTGTGCATCAGTGGGCATCACCTCATTCTCTCAGACAGACAGAAGAATAACCAACAGGAGCTATGGGTAATTGCACTTTGTTTTCATGTTTTTTTTTAAGAAAACAATACAAAATTTATTTGTCATATTTATTTATTGCAAAAAGAAGCACCTATTTTGGGTACCCAAAATCTCAGAATCCACTTCTCATAATTTCCTCAAATTTAATTTTGATTTGTACAAATTTTCTGTAGAACAATTAAACAATACTTCTTTTTAATATTAGGTTTTTGAGGTACTGATAAAGAGTTATTGAACATTTATCTTACATACTTACTTACAATTGGTTTATTTAATATGTAATTGAAATGAGTAATAAGAACATTCATTATTATTTATGTTTTAATTCACAATCTTATTTTTTCAGCTTCTGTATCGCAATATAGACATTATGGAAAAAAAAGCTAACAACCAATGTCCTGGTGGTAGTATAATTCTGAAATGTAAAGACTTTCATATTTATCAATTAGACTTTGGATCTACAAGTGACTTAGTTAAAGTAGCACAAACCATAGAAAAGTTATCTAGTCTAGGTAATGTATCATTTAAAGAAATACTAATAATTCTAAATAGATGCTCTAAATTATAAATTAATTTTTTACTGTTCTCTTTTTTAGATCAAACATTTCAGTATCCCTTTTTCTATAGACCACAATCACTAAGTAACTCCAATGTACAAATTGAAGATGGATGGACTGCATTTCAACCACTTTCTGAGTGGTCCAGATTACTAGCAGCTCATGGTGATGAGTGGCGCATTAGTAATTTAAATAAAGACTACAAAGTCTGCAGTTCATACTCTGCAGAAGTGATAGTACCTAAGCACATAGAAGATGAAATAATTGTTTCTTCTGCTAATTTTAGAGATAGTGGAAGATTTCCTGTATTATGTTATAGACATGAAGGAGGGGTAAACAATTTTTCAATTATATTTTTATAATATTTTATTTTGTATTATATATATATTCATATTTTAGGGAATTTTGATTAGAAGTAGTCAACCAATGTGTGGTCCTACAGGAAAACGTTGTAAAGGAGATGAAATGCTTTTAAATTCTTATTTAAGACCAGGAAAAAGAGGGTAAAATAAAAAAAAAAGTTTTTTTATAATGAAAGTAAATTGTTAATTAATAAAATTTTTGTAATATTTTAGAGTGATTGTTGATACACGAAGTCTTCAGCAAGCACAAAATGCAAGAACAAAAGGAGGTGGTACTGAAATAGATTCTGCTTACCCCAAATGGCTTAAATCACACAAAACAGTTCCACGTGCTTCAGATTTATCAGAGAGTCTGACAAAACTGATGGAAGCATGTAATGATGTAACTTCTTCTACCTCTCAATGGCTATCTAAAGTTGATAGCAGCAAATGGTTATCAGCTATTCAAGATGCAATGAATGCAGCTTGTGTTACTGCTCAATGTCTTGAACAAGAACAAACTGCCGTTTTGGTGCATGGTACGCAAACAGTAATTAAATTATTACAATAAATATCAACTTTATAAAGCCTGTTTTTTAAATATTCATCATTTTTTAAGGTGGTAGTGGGCGAGATACTACTCTTGTAGTAACTAGTTTGGTGCAAGCAATTTTAAGTCCAGATTGTCGTACAGTTAGAGGCCTACAAGCATTAATTGAACGGGAATGGTTACAGGCTGGTCATCCATTTTACACTAGAACACGCCATGGGGCATATCATACTTATGGCCAAACTCCAGCAGATGCTCCAACATTTCTTTTATTCTTAGATTGTCTTTATCAGTTACATTTTCAGTTCCAATTGAGTTTTGAATATACAACAGAATTGTTAATTGAAATTTTTAAACATGCTTACTCTTCGAATTATGGAACATTTTTAGGTAAATTTTGTTCTTTATCAGAATTTATACAGAATTTTCAAAAATTTTATAATACATAATGGGCATTATTTTATTTTATATACCTATATTAACTTTTTAAAACGTTCATCTCTTAGGCGATTCTGAATCTGAAAGAAGACGACTAAAAGTAGCAGAACGTACATGCAGTCTATGGTCGTACACAAATCAACCGGATGTTTTAGAAAAGTACATGAACCCCTTGTACGAACCGAATCCGGGAGTGATATGGCCTAGTGTAGCTCCTGTTAGTATCGAACTCTGGCGCGAATTATACCTTGGGCATAACGTTGCCGCACCTTGGGATGGACTTTTGCGCTGTGTCATCGAGATGAAAGACAAACATCAGACTCTCAAGCGCGCAGCTACAGAGCTACATCAACAAATTAAGCAAGTGCTCGAGGAAGTGGACATTGCATCAAACAGTGATCCCTTGACAGCTTTTAAAAATTCCGAACTGGCCTCGCAAGGAGAAACAATTGCTTGTAAACTTACGCAGCTCAATTTGGAACAGGCGCAAAATACTTGATACCACGACGTTCTTTGTCGTTATTCGTAAAAAACATTATTTAATGAGTTGATTCGAACAGTAAACAAAATACAATAGCAAATATGTGGGATATTGAAATCTATAATAGGTACATTAAGGATGAAAATAGCCCTTAGAAAATAGATGTTGACAACATACTTGGTGTATGTTTCGAAAAAAATAATTTAACACAAATTTCGAATCTCATTTATTAGTAACGTGTTTTATTTTTAAATTATAAATTTAAATATAATAAAATAATAATATAAATTCGGGAAAAGCTCCAGTTGTGTTTTCAACCACCCAATGTTTATAAGTTATGAGTTACTATATTTTTAACATAATTATGGATTGATTTTAGATTTTGTCTGTTTTTTTTGTCTTATAAATATAACTTTTTACTTATTTCTTGTCTGAAATAACAACTGTTTAAAAGTGTCAATTTGGTTTCAATTTCCATTTATTTGCTGTTTGTATACAGGAATGTAAAAAAATAAACTCATTTAACTGTAATGAAATACTTCGCCTTTTCGTGATCGTTATTCTATTTACCTAACGCATTTCTCGATCAATTAAAAAATATATAAATTATATATAAATATAATGTGCATATTTGCATTGTCGGATCGATGTTGATGGTTTATTAATGAAATATATATATATGTATATTGCCGTGGCGCGAAAATATTTTTATCAATAACCGAGAAGTAAAATCAATTTTAATAAGATGTAAGAATATTGTAGATTGTCTTCTTTATATGAAAATTGATGTATATGTAGGTGTTCATTACTAATGTAAATGAGAATATATAAGAAACTCAGCATAAATAATGCAAAACTATATAAAACCAATAGTATAAATAATAGTCATTTAGGTTTAGGCGATAAATAGGTACTTGTCACAAACAGAAATGTAAGAATGTCTTTCGTGAAGAAAAGATTATTTTACATAGTAAATTTGTTCGTTTTACCGTTAAGAAAAATTATGTTACTTAAAAATTATTCAAATTTTTTTCACAAATTTGCTATTTGGAAGTTGAAAAGTAATATTTTCAAATTTCAACATTTTAACAGCAATAAAATTGGTGATTCATGAATTATGATTAAGCTTTCAGAAATCAGTTCTAGCTTTTCTTGAAATAATGGTTAGAAAATAATGAAGGAAATTTGATAAATTGAAATAACTGTTTCCAATAAAAATATGCAATAAGCATATTGCTCAACAAGACTTTAACTTTTAATTTTTAGTATAATCTTAATTGTAATTTATGGAGAAACTAAATCTAAGAGCATTTACATAGTAACTGTGAACAGATATCAGTATAAAAATAAAAACTGTCGTGCTCTCTACAATTACAAAATATTATTACAACTGCCTCTGTGCTTTGAAAAGAATTGAAAAAGCAAATAAAAACCAGTCACCGGTTAACTGAATTATCAAGCACGTAAAATTGCTTCGCATCAGCACATATATACGACACGAAATTTTATAAAATATTTTACACGCGATTTCCATTGTCTGTGTAAAGTGTGATCATATTTTGTTATATTGAAACCAAGTGATTCGATTCATTTTGGTTTCCTCTTGTAAAGTTATTTTATTAAATCAATGCAATTATAAAGCAAAGAAAGTTTATTAATAAAATCATTACAAAAAAAAATTGTAAACAGATAAATATGTGTATTCTTCTAACATTTGATTGTCTACAAAATTAAATTGTTTTGAGTGTGCCCTTTTCACATCAACAGTTAACGGTTACAGATCAAGTTTTCGTATATCATCTAAAAACATAAATATTATGATTCAACGTATTATATATACATATAGAATATATACGTTTACTTTAAACATTGCAGGTAATTTAAAATTGCATGGGAGCAAAAACGTACTTTTATGACGAGGAGAAAAATAATAGTACATAAATCCGTGGTTCACACGGACGCACCAACAGCTCTCGCATACACGCAAGATATATTATAAAAGAGTTTTACTCTTTTACTCTCTCTTGCGCGCGCGTCTCCCGCGAACGCGCTGGAGGATGGGAATTTTTACCGTTACTCGAGGAACATTCAAGAAAGGACGCCACGCGAAGAAGAGAGAGAAAGAAAGAGAGAAGAGGCGGAGAGGGCGAGGAAGAGAAGAAGAAGAAGCAAAAGCGGCAGCAGCGGCGAAGAGAAGCTATAAGGGCGCGAGAGATGCGGCGAACGCGCGACCAGCCATGGGAAAGGGAGAGCGAGAGCGAGACAGAGATAGAGAGAAAGAAAGACGGGGGGAGGCGAACGCGGCAGGTGTTCTGACACAAAGAAACCCAAAGGAATCCCGGAGCCATTAGGCTCGGGCATCCAAACTTTCGCCTCCCTTCTTTTCTATCTCAATCTCTCTCTCCTTCTGCGTCTCATTACGCTTTTATTACAAATCTGCGCGTGGTTTCCTCTCCATACTATCCTCCTCGCTCGATTTTTTTCGCCAGTTGCATAAACAAAGCTTACGTGTACGAAGTCGCGCGCGGCGATCGGCAAGCGAGCGCGGCAGCAGCTCGCAGGCTACCTACGCCGTACGTTACAGAGATTTGGATACACGAGTACGTATCCTATCGCGTGTACAAAAACGATGATGCGCTCTTATATATATACATACAAATCGTCGAAGTTTATACAGCTATAGGTGTATACAATATAATACGATGTACATTTCGGAGCACGCTCCGTTTTGCGTTTCGGAGCACGTAGATATAGATAATGCGGAGCGGCGTTGCTGATGGTATCCTCGTTGCTCACGGTCCAACATCCTTGGATGAGTGTGGATCTAGTCACGAATAGCTGAACAGAAACGTGGACTGAATTCAAACCCATCCAGGGCTACTGGACTTTCTGCCGTTGCTCGGCGTCTTCGTTGTCGCTGCCGTTGTCTCTGCTGTTGGTGCTGGTATAAACTGCGCTGGTATACGATGGCATCTCTCTTCCTCAGGGGAATAGATCGCGGATGAAGAGACGAGAGAGTCGAGGAGCTCCAAGCTCGGCCGAGCGCGCCAGGTAAACTGAAGGAGAGAGGAGCGCGCGGGCAGGATACGGGGCCCCTACTACCACGCCGCGAGCGCGCGCTCACCTTTCTTCGGAGAATTCACGCGGAGGTGGGGACGACGCGGCAGAGAGGCTCTCTTTCAGGAGCTCTCGTATAAACACACACACGTACGTACATACCCATACATACAAACACTCATACGAATATACAGAGCGTATACGTGCTCCATGACCAAAGGCACTCAAAAAACTGGCCGGGGAGAGGGAGAGAGGGATCAGTCTCGCGGCCCGTTGAAGGACTGACCCATTCTTTGCTGTGCGTATACACGCACACAGACATACACACATACATGTACACCTATATAACTAGTCGGCGGATGAGATTCAAAACTCGCCCGTCTTTCTGTTTTTTACGCACGAAATTCGGTGCTAGACCCGAGCTAGCTAGCCAGCTATAAGATAGCAAGCCACGCGCGCGTTCAGGACGGGTTCTTAATTGTCGGTGGGGACGCACAGAACAGCCGAGCCTGTTCGTCGCGATGATGATGACGATGATGATAATCGTGGGAGATGAAAGCGGCGGGAGAGCCACGCGATGATGCGAGAGGATTTTCTCGAGCGCATACCTTATAGAAGCCAAGCCGCGGCGGCTTGGGAAATGAGCTTGTGACGAGAGACTATTGTGTAGAGAGCGTTGGATTATCGTTACAGATTTCATGTATGTAGAAGGCGGTCTTTGTGATGCGTCGGAAAATTGTACGCATAAACATATAACACATTTACGCGTACAGTTTTGCCGTTATTGCGGATTTCGTTAGTATATTAAATAATATCGAATTTTTTAATTATAAACTTTTTGTTTTATTTTACATTTAATAATAATAATCAAACTTTCAATATTTTATTGGATTTTGAGATCCACGATTCAAACTGTAGTTTGAATATATATACATATGATACACTGTAGATTCAAATTATATTATTCCGTTAAGTAAATATTATGGTATATAAATGCGGACTATTATTCCAACAAGAAGAAGTCTGTGTGTTATCGTTTGATTTTGATTCGAAAAAGGTAGTTACAAACGAATATTTTACTTAAAAATAATACGATTGAAGTGTAAAAATACTGGAATATAAAATTGGATTGCAAGAATTTTCATGGTCGTAACTATTATAACGGAAACGCGGACGGAGTGCTAGGAGGTAGTCGAACTCTATATAATACTATATTATTTCATACGTATAATTCTGAATATTCGTATTATAATTTCTAAATTTCCAAACATTTTATAAAACAATTTTTATTTATTGTCATCCCAAATGACGAATGACAACTGAATTTCTTTTGATATATGTATCGCGATAATTTTCAATAAAAATTTACGTACTATACTGGTGGTATTTTTTATTATTTAAAGAATAAGAAAATTGTATCAAAGTAAGTGTTCCGATTTGTAAGCTTTTCATATAAAATGCATATTACTTAGGATGTTTCGAAAATCAAACAAAAAAGTATAGAAAGGTGCATTTGATTATTTTTTATGAATTGAATTTTAAAATTTAAGCACTTCATTTTTTTAAATAAAACTCGGTAATAACCGATAAAATTAAGCGCCAAGTTGATTGCGTAAACACAATCAATCGCGTTGCTGACAAGATGTCGAACAAAGATGTACAGTGTGAACCTAATTTTAAAAAAGGTTTCGAAAAAATCAAATCATCTTTCTAATGTGTTTACCGTTATATAGAATAAAATTAGGGATTAAAGTGCATGTGTAACGTGTTTAATTAAACTTTAATTCTTACAATCGCGTAAAATAATTGAAGGTGAAAACTCATCATTGTAAATTAGTGATGATTATTTTACATTTTTATTTATAAACTAACTTTTAATTCTTTATGAATTAACATCAAAATATATTGAATTTTATTAAAAAGAAAAATTTAATGATTTAGATAAACTGAAAATCTATTTCAAGTAACAGAATAAAATACCAGCATTGTTTATAATTAAAAAATTTTTCATGGTTTATGTATAATTTTATACATATTTATAAATTAATTTTTTGTTTACAATTATACAATTCATTTAGTTTATATCTTTGGATAAATTCAAAGTACAATCACTTTCTTAAATTCAATTATTTCATATTTAGTCTTTCCTCATTCATTGCTATGTACAAATTTATGGGTTTTAGGAATGTTTATAAAAGAAATAGTATTACTAGTGTTATGATGAGACATGTAAATAACATGCCTCCAACAAGAATGAATCCATCAGAACGAACTCGTTGTTCTATCAGTCTCATTGTAGTATTAGATAATCCCAAAGTATTACCAATATCTACTAAACGTTTATGAGCTCCTTTAAGTGTGTACCTTTGAGATTTTAAACTTTCTAAAATTCCGCTACCATGTTGAAGCATGTCATCAACACCATGAACTGCATTGCGCATACTGTTGTTGTGCTGTACACTGTGGTCAATCAAAATGTCTACATGATCATTAGTGGTAAATTTTCTAGATAACAGTGCTTCCCTCTCCGATTCTTCTCGTTGTTTACGTAGAATCATTTGTTTCCAAGAGTTTAGTGCAGCTGCCAGATGTCGACTGTCATATTTCAGTTGGTCGACTCTCATTTTTGCATTTTGACGCTGTGATATAGGCCCTTTTGAACATAGTATATCCAGTCTATCACAGTTGCTGAAACATATTATTATTAAATAAAATTTAAATTTTCTTTCATTTCAAATAGTGAAATAAAACTTGAATGATGCAATCATCATTAATTAATAGAAGTTACTGACAAGTTTTAGATTCACAGAAATTTATGTGCAATCAAAATCTACATAAATTCAAATACTTAATATTGTCAAGTTAACAATAATTAAAGAGATTTAATTATACCTGTTGATATTCTGAATTTTTGTTTGTATTTCATATTCAACAGTTTCAATATCAAGGTTAGGCTGTTTTCTTTCCAGCTGGCTGAATAAATGCTGTGTTTCCTGCACCAATTTATTCGTTTGGTGATAAAGCGCTTCCATTTTTCTTTTAAAAATGTGTTAAAAACAAATATTCGAAAAATCTATGCGAATGCAAGCAACATAACGAAAGTTATGACGTGTACGATTTTCGGGGAAGAATCGACGCATGCGACTGGGCGAGTGCGAGTGCGACATCCACAAATTTCGCGAACAATATATATAGTCTATTTCTCCAGATCTTCAAAATATATTAAATGTTGTAAGAGATTAAAAATTTCATTTTTGCACAAACAAAATGTAGATAATAAACGTAGATAATTTATACAGCTAGAATAAATTATTGTTATATAAATAATAATCAATTAAAACTATACTTTTTTCATACATTTTAATTTAAAAAAAATTGTAAATATTTTTATAAAATTATTTTTTCTTATTCATTATACTTACTTAATACTATTAACTATTTCCACTCATTTTTTTAATCTAAAAGTAAACAATCTTATTGTAACAAATTTTTCTAGAATTCACTTTTCTCAAGATGGCGGAAAAAGTATTATTGATCTCTTACTTGAAGAACTTTATGTATAAAGTGATCTAAGATCTAACCTATAAATACGAACACGTACAAGCTATCTTCCAAAGATTTAAATTGTTGACAAATATAAAATGAATTTTGTATGATATTTAATTAAAAGTCAATAAGTTTTTTGTAAAACATGGATATTGGAGAATTATTATCTTACAAGGTAAGCTTTACGAAAATACTGAAGTTTTCATTTCCGAAGTTAAAATAAATTTACAAACAAATATTACATTTTATTTTTATTTTAAATGTATGTATTTATTAAAAATATCTCTTTAGCCTCCAAATACTCCAAAGCGGTCAGCTGCAGATGATGAGGACGATGAGGATGATTGGGAATCAAAAAAGTCTAGAAAGGTTATGAGAACACCTTATCATCCTCGGCAAAGACATACTGCAAAACATGATTCTACTCCATTAAGAACTCCAGTAAGAACAAGTGAACCAGCAACACCAATTCGTGCAGCACTTCCAGCTCCGGAACACGATGTGGTGGAACCACAATTAACCGAGGAACAAAAAGAAGATATATTAAAATTTGTCGAGACTGAAGCTGCTGAAGTGGAACCTTTGGATGAGACAAATCTGAAACGAATGATTTTACTCTTTGAAAAAAGAGCACTTCGAAATCAAGAAATGAGAGTTAAGTTTCCAGATCAACCTGATAAATTCATGGAATCAGAAGTAGAATTACATGATGTTTTACAAGAATTACATGCTGTTGCAACTAATCCTGAACTGTATCCTCTTATGGTTGAATTATCAGTAGTGCCATCGCTCCTAGAATTGTTAGCACATGAAAATACAGACATAGCAGTTGGGATAGTAGATTTACTTCAAGAACTTACAGAATCAGATGTTTATAATGAAGCACCAGAAGAAGCTGATTCCTTGATAGATGCATTATTGGCACAACAAGTCTTTGCCTTACTTGTTCAAAACTTAGAAAGACTTGATGAAACAATAAGTGAAGAAAGTGAGGGAGTTTTCAACACACTGGGTAAAATTTAATTATTTTATATAATTACTTATTCTATTACCACTATTCATTGTAACAGTATTTTACATCTTTTCTTCAAATTGGATTACAGCTATCTTTGAAAATTTGTTAGAAATAAGACCAGAACTGTGTGTAGAAGCTGGTAAACAAGGCCTAATAACGTATTTATTAAAAAGAATAAAAGTAAAAGCTCCTTTTGATACCAACAAACTATATGCTAGTGAAATTTTATCTATTCTTCTTCACAATTCAGAGGAGAATAGACTTCTATTAGGAGATCTTGATGGAATTGATGTTCTACTTCAACAGTTAGCTGTAAGTTAATAAATTTTACATTTTTAACGAAACTAATTTTAAATAATACAAATAATCTCTTTATTAATGACTTTAAATTACGACTATAGTACTATAAAAGACATGATCCACAAACAGCAGAAGAACAGGAATTAATGGAAAACCTGTTTGATATTTTGTGCTCCAGTTTAATGGAAACAGTGAATCGAGAAAGATTTCTTCGTGGAGAAGGTCTTCAACTCATGAATCTTATGTTGAGAGAAAAAAAAATGTCACGAAATGGCTCCCTTAAGGTATTATGCATAATAATGATAGTAATTAAATTGATATATATTTTTTCTTTTGTATAAAGTTTTCTAATCTTTATTACTAAATAGGTTCTTGATTATGCAATGAATGGGCCAGATGGTAAAGATAACTGTAGCAAATTTGTTGATATCTTAGGTCTTCGAACAATATTTCCTGTATTTATGAAGACACCAACTAAAAACCGAAAGAAAATGGTTACTGCTGAAGAACATGAAGGTAAACACAATCATTATATTTAATTAAAAAAAAATATTTAAAATTTTAAAATCTTAATTTTTTTCAGAGCATGTAGTATCAATCATAGCGAGTATGTTAAGAAACTGTAAAGGTCAGCAAAGACAAAGGTTACTTAGCAAATTCACAGAAAATGACTATGAAAAAGTTGATAGGTTAATGGAACTACACTTTAAATATCTGGAAAAGGTAGAAGAAGTTGAAAAAAATGCTAAGGTATTATTCTAAGTTAAATTCATTTGATTTTATTATAAGTCATGGTAGAAATATCTTAAATTTATAAATTTTTATTTTAAAGGAAGGTGATGATGAAGAAGAAACATTATTGAAAAGACTGAATGGGGGATTATTTACATTGCAATTAGTAGATTATATATTACTTGAGGCATGCATTGGTTGTCCTCCAGCGGTAAAGCAGAGAGTCACTAGGATTCTAACGCAAAGAAGGGCATCGCTTAAAACTATTAGAAATATAGTTAGAGGTAAATAAGGAAATTCGTTATATTTAAAATAATATAATAACCATTATTGTTGTTTTATTTTCATTTACAAATATATTAATTTTGCAGAATATGCTGGAAATTTGGGAGATGAAGGTGATGTTGAATGGAAAGAAGCTCAGCAACAACACATCCTCCAACTCATAGACAAGTTTTGATTCTTATTTAACTTTATTCAGAATGAACTCTATTTGGAATCATATGTAATGACAGCCATTATTAGTCTCTACAAAGATTCAATTCACGCAAATTTTTACTAAATATTTTCTATAATTAGCGTACCGCATTCTAATAATTGTCAAAATATCTAATCATTATCTATATCTTTTAAAAAGATAGATAATTTTTTATTTATTAGTTTTTGTATACATATTGAATAAGAAAAACATTTATTTTGAAGTCATCGAGAGTTTACTTAAATTTCATATTTTACCCATTAATTTTGAAATAAGAAAATATTATAAAGCACTAATTAATTAAACAAATAAATAACTTATATAAATCTTCAATTAAAAAGATATCTGATGCAAGACTACTTTATTCTGTGTGTGAACAGTTGATTGAAATAGGTACTAGAATTTAAATCGTTGGTAAAGCGCACGCGCAGTGCCGGTATAGTGAGACTTGCAAACTTTATTATTTCATTTTCTACTTCACCGTCTATTCCGAGCTTCAAAAGCTTCCCTCGTGTTCCGTAGTAGAAATTCTCGCCACCGTTTATTTTTGCACATGAGCTGTTAGAATGAAAATGAAAGAAAATGCAATTTATGATACGCGACTTAGGCTTATTTTTTGTGATTGGCAGCTGTAATTTAAATTACACGATATTTAAAATTCATTAAAATTAAATAAAAAAATTTTCTATTAAATTTTATTGTAACAATAATAATTATTGTATTTACGTATGTGTATACTTGTCGATGTATATACTCGTTTACACGAAAATCCAATATTATAGCTCAAAACAAACTTAAAAGAATGATAAGATATAAAAGTTCTTAAATAGCTTTATCTCCATGCTATACCTTTGCTCGTCTTATTTCCATTTCTACCTTAAAAAGGATATTACTTCTGAGCAAGAGAAGCCCTATACTTATGATTCGACAAGATAAAAGCAGTGGTTTCAGAGAAAAGCTTTTGAAGCTAATCCTTGCAAGGACAAGGGGAGAAAAATTTTTCCATTTGATCTAATTTTATCTCCTATATATATACTTTATTGATTTTCATAAAAGTAAGTGAGAGCCTCAAAAGAAAATCTCGATATATTGCAAATACCAGAATTAAAATTTGTAATAAAAGCTTCTCTATATATTATGTACTTTGCTATTTATTACATGTTTTATGATTACATAATATTCTATATTTTAAAACATTTTTTATCAAGTAAAATCTTAGGAATTTCATTATTGCACTCGCAACATAACAGAATTTCAGCTGAAATAACTCAAATAGCGTTATCCATAATATAAACTATCTTTCCTATACTGCCAACGCAAACGCAATACAGTTACAAATTTAATCATAAGGTTTATCGGAAAAATATGATCGAATTAAAATAATATAAAAATTTATAAAGATGAACATGGGAAGTCCTGAAAATCATCGTAACTTCTCAACACGTCCATCTTTCATCCTCCACGTGCACAAGTATATATTACATTATACGAACATCAAACTCGACATTAAATTCGAAAGCTCATAAATTCCATCACCGGAATAATAATCGAATTTCCAAAAGTTTCTGCGACAATCTCCGCGCCAACGCATCTCCTCGACTCGTCCGCGCGTGGCAGAGTCACATCATCGCGCTGCTCCCACGTCAAAAACTACGTTCTCTCCGCTGCTTTCGTAAAGCTCTCTCCCTCCTTCCCGTTCAGGACAATGAGACGAGCGAGCACTGCACCCCTTCGAGCGCAAAAAAGCCTTCGCAGCGCTGCAGCTACGTATACCTCCGCATTCGCGTATAGAGACAAAAGTCAGCGCTCGCGCACTTACGCATGCGAATAACGCATTCTCCCCGTCCTTCTCCTCCCGCTTTCTGTCTCTCTCTCCTCTATATGAACGAAAGATAGACCGAGAGAGAGTACGAGTATAGATATATATACACGTAGACGCACGTAGGAGGGTTCAACGGACAGGAGCGCCGTGCGCGCACCGATCGATCGCTCGGCCAATAGCGAAAGCTCGCGGTTGCTGCTGCTGCGGCGCCTCGCACGCTAGATATATACGTGGAAAACATCACACACAGCGCGCGCGGAAAAGCCAGCCGCCGCCGCCGCCGCCACCGCTGCCACCATCATCCTCGCCGCTGCGCTCTGCACAGGCAGCTAGCGCCAGTGTCCGCAGTCTCCGGCGCAAGCTCGCGCCAGCCGCCGCGGATAGTATAATATACCACTCGGCTATACTCGTCGCGTGGATTTTTATGTATTATACGCTGAGAGTGTGAACTGACGTATACGTACGCCGTCTGTGCGCATATATATAAGTATATATACGGGTTGTGAGTGAGAAGGAGAATATTGCCTTTTTTCCTGGACCGAGAGAAAGCTAGGAGCCTCCCGGGAGCTTCACGGCGGAGAGAGAGAGGAGGGAGCTTTCGCCGTCGCAGCGAGCCTGCTTTCGAGGGATTGATGGGCTTTCGCGGAGGGGGAGGCTTATCGCACGCGGGAGCCCGAGAGTTTTCTCGTTTCCTCGGTGAGTCTGT
>JAPYZO010000069.1:0-46226 GCA_030522905.1 Torymus flavipes | reverse complement strand
TGTAAAATGTTGCATTCACATTGGTCGAATATATTATATATTATTTATCAATAGAGTCCATGTTTTGAGGAAAATATTTATGCCACACAGAACTGTGATGAAAAGGATTCGTTACATATTTCCGGACACTCTACATGTCTAACTATTCGTTTTCCGTATAATATGCGTGAAAGGTCTGTTTTTCTGCGTATGAGTTTGTTGATTTTTGCACATTTAAAAGAACAAACTGTCACGAAATTTTTATCCACTTCGAAATTTGTGATTTTTAATTTATTGCTTTGTGTTAAAGTAAGGACGCAATGGGTTATAACCAGTTATAACCAAATGTTTACACAAAAATACGAAATTAGAAAAACAGTACGTAGAATGCCTTATACGTAATATAATATTAATATCTTCGAAGAAGTTACCTTTGATAATAGGAATTCTATTTAATTACTCCGAAATTGTGCAGTGTTTTAGATAATAAATTAATGAATAAACGATTCCGAAAAGTTGACTGATTATGCGCACACACTAATGCAATATTCAAAAGTATTTGTGTGGTAACAGATAACAGTGTAGTAAATATTAAAAGCAATTAACATAGTTAAACTGTATTCCTCGTATATTCATCACACTATGGATATGAATAAATAGTTATTATTCGGGATTTTTAATTATAAACTGTTTACCTCTGAAACAACTTTTCGCAAACGTTTAGAATTTTTATAATTATGTAAACAAATTTATAAAAATTTGCTTGTATCGTGTTGCTCGAAACATTAACTTTTATAAAAAGAGAAACATGATTTCATGATTATTTCCATATTAATCAATCTAAGCCGGCAACACGGATTATTAGAAAAAAACGCCGAGGAATCAGTTTTCTAATATGAGTTCTATAACGTGTGTTTTCAACGGGTTAAATAACCGATATTGCGAACGTGTACAGCATATTTCTGAAAAAACTTTTTCATTGGCAACAGCTTTTCATCTTTCTCCTATATTTAGACTTCGATAGCTCCTACGGTTTTCATACTTTATAAGAATGCGTTATTTACCTTAAATGTAACAAAATCAAATCAATTATTTTTAGAAATACAAAAATCTTTTTAAAATAATGTTATTCTTGTTATGCGAATTCCTTTTCGGGAGTAATTTTGCTCCGTAATAATAAGTAGCAGTAAAACCTCGCTCGCTGACGCTCGCTCGACATATAACTGCGTCTTTGTGAAGATTTTTCAGAATTTACATGAAAATAAGTTATATGGTTTTATACAAAATATAAATGATTTAGTTATCATTAATTTTATTGAAACTATAGTTTTAACTTGAATATATTGTTATAAACAATAATTAAAATTTCAATTGTTTATAAAGGAACGATAATTATAGTTGTATGTTATAATGTGTGTGTGTGTGTGTGTGCGTGTGTGCGGGTGGGTGTGTGTGGGTGTGTATGGGTGTGGGTGTATGTAATAAATCTCAATTGTAAAGAAAATATTCAAACTGATAACAAATTTTTACATGATGTCATTTTAATAAATTTAATATATCATTGATTTATTCGAGCACTGAATGATAGTAAAATGAAAATAAGAAAATGAATAAAAGCTGTTTAGTGCTACGACTCTAAAACCTCTATGAATACTTTTACTGATTTTAATTTCCACAACACCCATAAATAATTAAAAATAATAAAAGCTACATCATATACGAAGAAATGTAATTTTTAAGCCACGAATCAGAACGTAATAAAATGGTTCAGTAAAATCTCAAACGAGATTCGTAAGTAGAATAAGTCCGATACAGTCAGGCAGCAGCATTTTATAACTTCCTTCATAATTCTCAAACATCCTAGACCAAACCAAATAAACAACAATCTTTCGAGATCAATCCCGAGAAGAAGTAACCCCTCGGTGCAAGAAACAGCAAAGTCATGCGGCGTGGCCACGCAGTACACACCCGGACCCGCAGCTAATACTAGGTAAGGTATGGATTCGCCGACGTTGTCGGCGCCGAGACGAGATTTTCTCGCGGGAGGTAAGGGGAATAAAGTCGACGGTAGCAACGGAGAGAGAGGGAGTGGGAGGGAGAATCTCGAGTCTTCGCGTCGAGCACAATATCGGCAATCAGCGCTCGCGCGCACCAAAGTCGAATGGGATGAGTGAAGAGGGGCCGCGGGGGTAGGAGGCGGCGGAGGCTAGAATCATCGCCCTTGCCGCGATTTACTCGTATACGTAGATAGGGGATCAACTACCCACCTTTCTTTGCCCCTCTCCGAGGCGTTTGAGATCTTCATCTCGTCTTTGCCGTAATGATTCCTTCTTCGCGTGAGCGAGAGATAAGCTTGCGGATCCTGGCGATTTTTGAGTTTCGAGAGACAAGACAAGTCCGCTGTTTGCTTTTTGCCGTCGACGCGGGCCAGTATGATAATATCGACCGGTTGCCCGGTCTCCAGAAGAGCCTCCATTAATTTTATTAGGCAAACTGTGGTTGAAAGTAAACTACGGTCCTTGTGATTTCAAGTCGAAGTTTCAGCGCAAATATTCAATGAACATACTTGGAAGGCAATTTGATGAATTATGAAATACTTTTAGAAGTGGTATGACGAGCGTCAAATGTCAAACAGAAGTGACTTTAAAATGTACGAAAATTCTCACCTCTATATGTGATACTAAATAAAAATGTGAAAGGAGAATATCCACGAGTATGAATGAAATATGCGCCCGTATAGATGGACCTGTGTCATTAAATTTTTCTAGGTAGATGAAGGGGAAGTTGAGGAATTCATCCCTTTTATCACTTACAGTTTACAATTTTAAAAACACATCGGCCAATCGTTCATTATGTAGAATTTTTCTCGAGGATCGTGGGGGTACAGATGAAAGGTAATTTTACTCTCTCCAAGATGGCACCTCTTTGAATTCAGGGTGACATATGGCTATATCGTATATAATTTTTTGATTATTTGACCTTGTTTGAAGAAATATTTTTGCAGAAAAAAATGTTAGTCGAATGGGCTGACGTAAATGCAAGAATTTGCTTAGTTTTAACTTCAGAATCACACCTCGATCACTAAATTTTGTAAACATCAATATTATGTGATGCTGCCACGGCAACATAGCCCAGCACGGTTCTATTTTCATTTTGTTTTTTCGTTTTTTTTTTTAATATTTTTAAGATCAAGCAAACTGTTTTTACAGTTTGACCATCCACAGAAATAAAATTTTGCTAAATGAAATTACTTCAGAGAGCATCGCGTTGAGTAATGGCCTGTATTTTAAACCACACAAATAGGATTGAGTCTTGATTAAAAAATAAAAAAATAATAAAACAATATTTGGCTACACGAAATTATTTCAGCGAGCACTTAACAATGCTCGACATATTAAAATATGCATAACTCTGAAAAATTTTTGATTTTTACGAAGCATATATAATTAATGAGAAATGTAATCTCAGTTTCTGGGCCACATTACGGTCAGCTGTATTTAATCTAGATTTAATCTAGCGGACTTGTGTAATGCATTGGATTGCACGCCGAGGAAGAGGCAACGATGTTCTATATTTCTATGGCTTATTGAATTTAATATTGTACCGGTACATCATTGACAAAGTTAAATAGAATTGCGAATGATATATGGGCAAATCTATAATACAGTGAACTATTGTGTGACTGTTTTTTAAAAGTAATTTACTCCTGCTATTAAAATGCCGTGCTAAGTACATAAACGAGACAGGGTGTAACATGTTCAATTTGTACGTAGAAAACCAGTCCTGTAATCCGTATTAGTGTGCCGCACGGCACAATGCACGGATGCAGAAAACTTTCAAAAAAGGTTCCATTTTCAAAAAAATACCTTTTTGACAGCTTTATGCATCCCTTCATTGTGCCGTACGTGGCACACTTATATATATATATATTACAAGACTGATTTTCTAAGTGAAATTGAAGATGGTACACCCTGTCCCGTTTATGTGCTTGGCACGGCATGTGAATAGCAGCAGTAAATTACTTTTAAAAAATAGTCACAAAAGTTAAAAGTTCCATGGATTTGCTTCATATACCAAAGCAAGAAGAACGACATTATATTATGTACATTCGCGGACACTTCTGTTTAAAATTTTTGTGCGTAGCTATACACATAAAAAAGGCACGAGCATACATTGCTTCCTTCTCGTTTAAGCGATCATGGAAGATTCATTGACTTTGACGCTTTCAGGTACGTTCTGTATACTAAAAATCCAGTGTTTTTCATCAATCGATCTATCGTCAAAGAATTTTTAACATTCGATTAACTTCCAAAAATATAAACAGTAACCATAAGTTTTACATAATATGGAATTGGATAATGATTATCCAATGAATTTTTCCACTCAAACAAAATTTTTTTATCCTAACGGAAAAAATAAACGAAAAGCTTTTCCCTCAATACGCAGGTTATTACATGAATAAAAAGGTTACGAAATATTTTAAGAGTTTAGTAGAGGATTTGCAAATAGCTTAGAATGAAGAGGTTCGATCGAAAAACGGATGAAATTTTGGAGGTTGTAAAAAACGGGGGATCTACCTTGCAAATACAAGATCATAAAGATCAAAAGATACCAGATAATTTGGGTTAACCCGTCTCATGAAATCCAGAGGGAGTTTTGGATCACTGTGGTTAACCAGAGACGCAAGGACGGTTAGACATGATACGGTTCTTTACTTCTTGTGATCCGGAATTCTCTAGAGATGATTCGCTATAACGGAATTAAAAGAATTTCCAGAAAATCATGCCTGAGCTTCAGCAACTCGTCTGAACAAAGATCGCTCTTGCAGCTGAGTATACAAAGTGCGGTGTTCTGTGCGCCGTCACAGAAGTAACGAATAACGGGAGGTACGTTCAATCTAGCTGGCACGTAGTATAAACATTCGTAAAGCCCGAGTCATTCTATTTAACACTGCGGCACAACATACTCGCCTAGCAAATTCTTTCCCCTCCTCCGGCACTGGCTCATGCTATTCAATTAAATTGCGCAAGAAATTGAGGATATACGACGCGAGCATTTAATACCCCTTACGAATACTCTAATTATTTGCGAGAGGCTTTATTTATGGGTTATTTAGCCTAAAACAAGAGGAGCATGTTTTTTTTTCTTCGTTTTTTTCCTATCTATACACCTATATCGAAGCTATTTAATTTCGAAAATAAACTTTTTTGTTAAAATTAATCTCTCTTTCTTTCTTTATATAGCTTTGCGAATATTAAGGTTACGGAAATGAACAAAAAAGATTATTAAAATGGACGGAAAAAGTTTAATTTAAGTTTTCTTCCGTTAAAAAAATATCGTTCCTTAAGAAATTATGAGCAATCAAAAATAAAGCAAGAAAGCGGCTAAAAATTCCCTTTTTCTTCAATCATCTTACGGCTGGTATTTTAAATTATTTTCTTGCGTTATTTTTTATTCATGCTAATTTTATGAGAAATTAATATTTTTTAACGAAAGAAATTTTAATTCAAAGCTTTCTCTGTCTACTTGAATAATCTTTTTCGTTCATTAAACTATACACATAAAGATAATAAATAGGTTGGATATCAGTGTATAAGGCCCATTGACAAAAACGAAAACGATAGGGGTTTCCTTCTTTAGATGAAACATATAACTTATTTAGTTAGAACTCGCTTCACTTCGCTCGCTGGGACAGTGACACACACCCGCAAAAATAATCTTCGACTTTATTACCTTGTTACATAATGTACTATTATTAATTATTAAGAAGATTAAATTCTACGATGTATTATCGAATTATATTGTCAATATAAATATGTAATAGTTTTAACTAGACTTATGCAAATTAACAATGAAGATGTTGAGTACCTGTAGTCTTATTAATATAGTTTCCATTTAACTTACACCAATATTTGTTTGCAGTAACATTGTTGGTAAGATTTGTTATTTACAAAAAATATCATTTAATCCAGAAAATATAAATACACATAAGTACAGGGTTTATTGAATTCTACTGATATTTCCACGTACACAAAGAACCGCATACTGGAGAAAAATTTTGCTTTATTATAACATCAACAATATATTACAAATATATTAACAGAATTCTTTTCTGAGTTAGAAATAGATATCTGTTTCTAAAGTTATGTTTCTTTAAAAGTTTAGCGATCAAAATACATGAAATGCCATGAAATATAGAATAATAATATAAGAGTAATAATAAGCTCCTTTTCCTTAATTTAATATTCTTTCTTCAAAACGTTAAGTACACTATCTCTCACTTGTTAATTCACGTTTGAAATGAGAGCTTTTAAAAAAATTTTCAGAATAACAAATGTCAAAAAAGTAGTGTTATGATATCCTTCCTAATATTAAAATCTCTCCTTATATATTATAAGATACAAGAAGAAAAGTGGCATAGAATAAAGGTAAGACTAAACCAAAACGTCAACATTTTTTACGAATGTGAAAACGTTAAATATTTTCCAACTTTCTCATATCTATCTTCAAAAAGTATAAACACTAACGCAAATAAACATTTAATTCTTCACCGCGAATCAACATTAATTAGTTTAGGAAGGCAGAGAAAGAGGAAAAAAATCTGAAGCTCCGCGGATTCGCCATTAAGCTGCGTCGAAGTGACAGAAACACGAGGCGTGAGAAATCCTCGGCATCGCTATGCGTCTGAACGCAGCGCGAACTTGTTCTACTCGCGTATCGCACGCGAGACGCGCGTACCTTGTACCTACACATACATATATACACAGCCGTGGCTGCGCGGCTCTCCCATTTCGTGGCACAGAGCTGTGAAATTACATTACGCGTATTTAATATTTAATTACAGAGTTACTTGCACCCGCGTGTTTCGGTTGCCGCTATCGCGCCCGCGCAAATTTAGCGAGACGTCAATGAGTAAAATCCCTTGAAAATTTTACGCGGCAGCTCGCGGGGATAATAAAATTTTGCCTCACTTTAAATGTCTATTATACATATATATATATATTATATACACGTGTATGCGCGCTCGCGTAGGATATTTAAACTTGTTTAAATGAGCGTCGCTCGCGAATTTTAATAATGGTAAAAGCATTACTTCATTTTATTAATCTTATCTTAACTTTTATTCCAATAATGTTTTAAGGTATAGCGTAAAATATGCTTATACGTACTACAATGCCATGTAATGTTTTAAAAATACACAATACTTTTATAATCTCAATAAACATCTGCAAATTATTTATCTCCATATTTTGCTTATAAAGCGATCGAAAACGTAGCGAGATGTAATATACACCAGTGGGCCGGAAATAGAACAACACGCAAATGCAGTCCATAACTCTCCAACGTGCCCCGTGAGAACAGACATGAAAGGTACAAGTAAACAAACGACAAATAATATCCGTTACGTCGCGAGCGCGTCTGTACAGTCGATTCGACAGGGCCAATAATCCATAAAAGCCTCGTGACAAATCGAAACCGTCGAATTGCCGGTTATTCATAAATCTAATAAAAACCACCACAGCCGCGGTCGACTCTTCCCTAATTCTCGTGGCATTATACTGCTCCTGCGAAACAAAAAATAAAATCGCGCGCGAACTTTGAAAGCTCATCAATTAAAACGTCAGCTCTGCATAATCCTCACGACGTGCGTTGTCGAGGTCGGATTCCTCCGCGACTCCGCCACTCTCTCTCTCGCATATATAAAAATGCTCTGTCCGGTATATAGTATATACCTACAGGCTGATGGCGCTAGCCTCTGGAATCTCGAGCCGTGCGCGAGCGTTTTCGGTAAAGCAAAACTCGACACACACACGCAGACGAAGCCTTTTCTCCTCTCCCCCCTGCCACCTTGGAAAAACAGCGCGAGCGCGCATGAGCGGCAGATTACTGTATACGGCGCGCGCGCGCGCGAAATTTTCGCGAATCGATTATTTGCGAACAGCTGCAGAGGGAGAGAGGGTCGCTCGGTGTGGAGGCAGCAGCGCTCAGTCGGCCGGAGGCGGCTCGTTCCGAGGGAAGGGGACTATACGCTCGCTCGGGCTTTTTATCGAGTTATACGGAGCACGAAAGATGCTCTTTGCCGAGGATGGGAGAAATATTGAGAGGGACGGGAGGGAAAGGAATTTTCATTTTTGGGTATTGGGTCCCTATTGTGTTTGAAGGTTTCAAAATAAAGATTCATATAATATTGTTTTATGTAACGGAAGATATATGTTTCAAACGAATACGTGCGATTGATTGTCGAATTTTTAGTAATAATACCTTTATTGAAGTTGTGAGTTGTATAAATATTGTGGTATTCAAATGTGGATCTACGTGATAGCCCAATGAGCAAAAAGAATTCTTCATGAACTCTTTAAGATTACTTTATGAACGCTTTTTGCATGAAAGTAATCATAAAGATTCTTATAGACCACTTTATCCGATCTCGAATGTCCCATCGATGCTGATTCCTTAAGTATTAACAAAGAATTTTTTACGAAAATATTTTTTGCCAAATTAATAACCCAAAAATTTTTTAACAGTTAAAAGAGTTCATATAGAATTTATAAAGACTCCACAAAGAATTCACAAAGACTTCACAAAGAATCCCTTATACGTCGATATAGAAAATTTTTGAATACACAAAATTTTTATTAGTATTACAAATTTATAATTTATCGATTTTTCTATAGAAATAAGTACATAATATTAACAAGAAATTAATAAAACTCAATTTTTACAATGAAAAAAATTCTGCCGGATATGGGAATTTGAATGTTATTTGAATTTTAATGTTGTTTTGTACTAATACTTATAATCTTTTAGAATGCTTATAGTGATTTACTTTATGATTACTTTGTGATTACTTTCCATTGATATTATTTTGTTTTATTAAAAATATTTTTGAAAATATTTTATACAAAGTAATCTAGAGGAATACTTTGTGAATACTTAGAAAATCATCCTCAAGCGGACATTCGGTACTATTTAAAGAATTCTTTTACCCCAGATTTTTGCTTATTGAGAGTCTAGTCGTAATTTTGTTAATCTTTTGAAATTAAATATTATGCTGAATTACTTTTTCAGAATGTTGTTAAGTACTCATTTGTGGGCCGGAAAACTCCAATTTACTTCAAAAAATTAAATCCGCAGTTATATTGTATGTAAAGAAAGCTTTGACATAAATCTTTGATTATCAGTATAGTCGCTTTAAACTACTACCGATGGAAATTCCGACATATCATGTTATTATGAACATAAAAAAGTCTTTTATTAAAATTTGATTAAATACTTGAAGATTTTCCTCACCGGCACGTACATATGAGCGATTCCATGGGAAATATCAAAAATATCGGTACAAAAAGAAAAAAGGAACATTTTTCACCATAATACTCTCGCCGAATGTATCACTTTTGCTCCTGCCTCAAAAACGCGAGTATGATGGTATTTTCGACCAGGATATGGTGAAAAATATTTTAATCATAACATTTTTAATCTAATTTACACGAGTTGTGGACTGTCTAAGTTTTATCCTCCCTAGACGGGTAATCTACTATTTTGAAGGGCACACCTACCAGACCAGATTATTTCATTTTATTGGACCATCCTGCATATACAAAACATTGCGAACACTGTCAATTGGATAGTAAGCTTTTTGACCAACAATAACTATATTATTTAAAAATGCTTAAAAATGATCGACGTCCTCATCGTTTTAAAAGCTTTGATTTGCCATTTTACAAAATGAAAAATGTTGATTCCTTCAAAAATTACATAAGTTCACAGACGAGCGAATCGTCGAAAATTGTGTACAAGTTGTCTTGTTTGATATTTTCCGTCGAACAGCTCATATATACACATACACGCACGCTTTAAAAAGTCAATCAGATTCATTGAAAAACCTCCGTATAGCGCCGCCACCTTTCGACTCCATAAAAGCCCTCATTAAGTCCGATCAAAATCCATTAACCGAAGGGTCTCTCGGTTCTTCTCCTCTCCCCATCTCCCACTCTTTCTTCTTTCCCCCCATACACGCACTCTCTCACCCTTGTTAGTCGAGCAGTCTCGGAGCCGTCTGGCAGTCAGCTGACTGCTACGCACGCACGCACGCACGCAGACGCGTCTGTCTCGTATAATGTTCCCCCTTCTTTATCTTCATATCGGCGGTCCCTCTCTCCTGCTCCCATCAATTCTCGTCCCTTGTTTTCCATGTATATAGGTGTATAGGATAAAAAAAAGAATGAGAGAGATGTACCGTGGCGAGGAATGAAATTTTTATTGTTTATCGAGCGGTAATTAAGCTGCATTAAAAACTCGAGAGAAAGAAAAGAGAGGGGGAGGGAGAGAGAGTATATATACACGGGATTCCGATTCATTGCTTGCTTACTCGTTTTCCTCGATCGATTCCGCGTCGTCCCACTCCCCGTCTACCCACTTTTCCTCTCCACTTACCCGTTCCGCTGTTTCGCGCATCTCCTTCTACCGTCTCTCCACCTCTTTATATTCGCTCTGTCTCCGTCGCGCGTGTATACTCGACGGCGCGCGGGCACACGGGATGGAAGCGTCGCGGCGCCTTTCGCTCGTCCCCTGCGCCGCTACTTGTTTTCAAATTGATTCCACGTCATGATAGCCTCCTTCGGCCGAATTGCACTCGATAAAGTTCGAGCCCGCCGGGGAAATTCGCCGGCTAATCAATTAAGTTTTAGCTGCATTGGCTTCGGCAACGCTCCCCATGCCTCTTTCCTCTCGCACTCTCTCTCTCTCTCTCTCTCTCTCTCTCTCTCTTGCTTCGTCTTTTTCCGCCTTTTTTGACCTTTCGTAAACCGGCAGACGAAAATATGTTCCGAATGCCGAGCTTTCTTTTCTTTCCTAATTTTCTCCAAGTTGAAGCATGTTGCAACGTTGTTTTCTGAGCTGTGCTCTTTCCCGTAAATAAATTTAATATTTTTTATAGAAAAATTACGTCAATAAAATTATAATCGTGTTGAACGAAAATATTAATTGATAATTATATCATCGAGAGTAATCGAATTATCGACATGCTTCATTAACAACTTATGTTTCATGGAAATGACACAATTATTCAAACGAATTTCATCGTATTATCGTCATGATATTATGATAGAAGAAAGCACTTACAGAAATATTCACGAAACAGATACTAAGTATGCCACCATCTAGGGTATATAAATACGTTTAAATTATACGTAAATATTATAATCTTTTGTATTAGGCAAGACATGTGAAGGTTTTTACTAAATAATTAGACGTACAGTACTATCTATTATGAAAACTCAATTTTTCTTGTCGAAACGCATTCTGTACGATGATACTATAATTATAAACAAATTTTTATTATGTGATCCGGAAATAGTTTTCATTGTGCTATTATAAAATTTGCCTTATATTAACTATGAAAAGGTATCACGTTGTAGTAATTTATAATATGAAATATGAGAAAAAAGTTTTGTAAAAATTAGTCTCGTAAAGTATCTCGTAAATTTTCTTATAATTCTAGCAAAATTTCTTATAAAGTATGGTAATCTTTTGGGTTTTTCCAGTCTGTGATGGCTTTACGGGACAGTATGGTCATTTTTACAAACCTATTAATAATTTTTACTAAACTTTTTTTCTGTATATGTGTTTATATATGTGTATAATGTGAGAAAGATGTTTTGAATTCTGAGCCTATTGTTATATTTATTGCATGAAATTAATGGATAGAATAATGTTTCCTATCAATATCTTGGAATGAGTATTTTCATAAACTTTGTATTGTATATGATTGAATATAATTGTAAGCCTAAAGAAGATATCAACTTTGTATACATTTAGATATGCTTACGGAACAGTTTTACATTTTTTTTTAATTATAACGCTGTTATTAATACTACTATTCTATTAATACCAATAATAGAAGTTATTGACCATGTATTACAATTAATTTAAAGAACAGGACAAAACGAAACATACAATAAATATAATTTTCAAAAACTTTTTACTTATTTTCTACTAATTATTAGATTTCTTGAGACCAAAATCACTGTCGGAAATTCAGATTATAAACTTGTTTCTTGAATATTTGAAGCGACTCTTTCTTCTTGAACTTTTTCCGCGCTCTCTTCTCTGGGATGATCATTTTCTTGAAATTCTCTTGCGACTTCGGGAAACTCTCCCAAATCCTTACCTATAGGACTCTGAGGTGGACTTGACAGCGTATCTATGGAACTAGCAGATATCGAGCTCTGTTCCTGCAACGATCCCGACGAAAGGCCATGAGACAAGTCCATCCTCGGCTTGAAGCTTCGGAGTATACCTGGTTGGGGTAATGCAGCGTTTCCCACTGGCAAAACAGGAGGTTTAACAACATCAAACTGGGTCGGCAAATAGGGTAGACTCACAGCTACTAAATCCTCGCTGAATAAAATTGTCTTGGGCAGTTCCTCGTTACTCTGGGAAGATTCGTGAATCAAAGTCGGTATTTCGAAGATAATCTCGTCGTCAGAATCAGCTGCCGTTCTGTGAGAGCAGTCCAAGCTCCTTCTAGAGCTCGGATCTGAGTGGATTTTTGACTCGCTGACCGATTTTAGGTGTCTAACTTTCCTGAGATTGCCTGGAAGCTTCTGTCTTTTGGCAGCAGTAACGGGGCTCAAAGAACTACATGATGTAGATGATTTAATGGTTGGTACATGCTCGGATGTTATCTTGTCGGCTTTCTCCTTCATTGAACCTTCTGATTCTAACTGCAAGTTGTCTATAACACATTCCAGTTTATCTGACATTACCTTGTCACTGTCGTCGAAGGAAGAACTATTCGAGGACGAGGCAGTGGAGATCAGTTTTGTCAGTGGGTGAGTGACATCAGACTTTTCGGACAACTTATCGGGCTTCTCGCTTTTGAATGATTCTGTTATCGACAGTAGATCAGTCTCGGATAAAGAAGACAAATTATCATCAGTAATTGGCATTTTCGGAACCTGCTGAAAGAGCGAGTCGTTAGTGTTTTCACATGAGTTCTTGTCCGTTGATGGCGTGGAAGATCGCGATGATTTGCTGTCACTCTCATCCGAAGAGTCAGTCACGACATTGTTTTCCGAATCCGATATTTTATTGCTGCTCTCGGCGCTTTTAATGCTCTCTTTGATTTTGATAGAATTGTCTGCGCCATCGGCAATCGACGATTTACCTTCGGATTGAGGTGCCGATTCTTCCTTTAAATTCACACCGGACGCTTCGACAGGCGGAGCATTATCCACGTTGCTTGCAGTTGAATCAACGCTTGGCATCGGTTTTACATTATTGTAAGGGGGTTTGTGTACCATTGTGAATGCGAAAATTTGTATTTGACAGTATAAAATTAAATTGCTTAAAAACTTGATTTCTTATGCTTGTTTATATAATAAAGTGAATTTTGTCTATCCCAAGCTATCCACAAAAACTGACGAATCAAGGGATAAAATTGAATAATGAATATAATTGGTACAAAAAGTAGTATATGAAAAGATCGGGTCAAGAAGATAATGAACTTGAAATTTATGAAAACATAGCTACTTCAATCAAGATATGGACAGACGTATAGAAACAGCGTTCAATCTCTTACAATACTCAGATATTTGCTGCATATGTCCACTTTCATTTATATCATCAACTATGTTATTTCTGAAGCGCTTTTATGTATGCCATCTAGTGGATACAAGTTATACTAAATAAATCAAGAAAAGGATTTGTAAGAAAATGCTGCGTTATTATCTTATAGATTGCTATTTTTACTTTTAAATAAATTTGTCAAAAGGTGTTTATTTTACCGAAAATATTTAAAAATACAAACTTTTTTAAATCGAAAAAATCGATACAATAACTGAAACTATTAATCTAATATTTTAGAAAAAGGAAACAATTTTTATTTTTTTGTCAGAAATGTAAAAATAACTTTAAAAAAGGAATTTTTTTATTTTTTTAAAATATGTAACATATTATTAAGTTATTATACATATATTATAACTCTTTGGTTTTTTACATTAAATTAAATGGGTATCTTCATTTTTGTATATTTGAATGCATATGATTCAAAACATGTTTTTGGATCGTTATTTAAATTTTAAATAATTGGTCGTGAGTTTTTTTAAAAAACGTCTTCATGTATATCAAACTACACTACTCATATACATGCATACAGTATTTATATCCACTAATAAAAATGTTTAGGAATATTATTTGTAATTTACTTGTAAGTATATAATTTTAAAGATCTATTGTTTCTAAATTACCTGATTTTACTTCAGTTTTTCCGCTTAGCAAATTCAAAAATAAATCATAAAGATTTATTTTCTTTTTATTCTCCATTTTCTAAGTTATATTGCGAAGTATATACGTGGCGATTTTTTTGTCATTGAGATTCGAGGGGGTAAACACGTTGCGTATATATAAGCAAGAGAAATCTGGAATCTCTTTCGAGGAGTTTCATGAAAAATGGACTTTTGTTTTGGGATGTTTGAAAAGTTTCGTTCTTGCCTATTATGCGCCAAAGGATATGATTTTTGACTTTTTATTTTACAAAAAGACCTTCCTTTCATAAATCACAGAAATAAAATTGGTAAAGCATTAATGATAAAAACAATAATTTTATTTTATTATTTAAATCTTTTGTATATTTTCAAACATGATACATTTTTTTTATGAAACGCTGATACAGAGATAAAAAACGTAATAGTAAAGTAATAAATGATCATTAATAAAAAGAAATATTAAATAAGACAGTACGTGTCTTTATCGCTTTTATTAAAATTATTTTATTGGTATTCTTAATATGTGGCATATTGTAGGTAGGTCAATTTATAAAATATAGTAATTTAAAATGTGTCAAATTAACGCAATTAAACCAATAGAGTACATAAAAACTGACAACCCAAAATTATATACATTAATTTTGCTACTCTAAGAGAAACGTCTGCGATAGAAACTTTTAGAGGACAATCTTTAAAATTAAATTTTCCTACATCTTTAACGAGAATTACGACGATAATTTGGGTGATTCTTACACTTTCTGGCAACTTTGTAAAACGATGTGGTAATTTTTGCAAATCTCTCAGCATTATCTTTCACCATTCATTTCCCACAGTATTTCTTAATTCCGTATTTCTTCTCGTAACTCACGTCTACCACGAAGATTCACATTTTTTTACAATTATACGTAAAAATAAGTCATCCGATACTTAAAAGGAAAAAAAATTCTAAACTGGGGGAGGAGCAAATGTCGGCGATATAAGCAAATTTCGGCGATATAACTTTTCGAATTTTTAGGTGATTTTAAATTATGCACGAGCCGTTGGCAATATCCGCGAGTATGAGCGCGTGCTCGCGGGAGGGAAAAAAACGGGGGCACGATCTTTTGAATCGCGCGACACGATGTTTCTCGAACGACATTCCACTCGATAAATTCCGCTCTTCTTTTCCCAGCGGCTCGCCGAGACTTCTAGCCCCGGCTTCTCGCCCCGTCTCTCTTTTCTCTCTCGCTCTCTTTCTCTCTTTCTGTATATCTCTCTTTTCCTTCGTCTCGCCTGCTTTCTTCTTTTCATAAACTCTCCCTTTCCCTTTCCCGCTTTTACGTTCGCATGAAAATCTTGAGGAAAAAAAAGAGAGCGTAGCGAGTGTAAGAATTTTTCCCCCGGCGCGAGCTGCCCGAAGGAAACATAATCGCGCATATAAAGTCGACGTGAAAGAAAATAAACGGTCCGAAAATGTATTTAGCGAGCTGAGACTAGTTACGACGGCGTGTCTTGTTCGAGAAAGCCTTACATATTATAAAACGCGTAGAAATAAAGTTTCGTATAATGTCGTAAATTATTAAAATGATATGAATAGAATTAATAGCGATCAATCTGGTTTTTTTTTCGTTATCGTACATTAAAGCACCATAATGCTGTCAAATTTATTACGTTTCTTTGGCGTCAAAATTATTCAAGTAGGCAAAAAATATTTGAAGTAAGGCTTTTTTCGGAATATATGTTTAAGACGAAAATATCGGACCAGAGCCTATTGACCCGGCTATAAATTTTCTCAAGGAAAACTTATCCCGACATCAGCTGTAGGATACAAGTCAAGTAAAATTTGTTATTAAAAATCAATTTTCTTTTGTAAAAATATTATTAATTTCACCGTTTCACCAATTTCTATAAGTATTTTGACTCTCAAAAGACATACCTTATTTATAAAAAAAAACTAGTTAACCAATAACCAGTAAATAATAATGCCATAAATAAAATAGTTATAAGTTGAATCTATTAATATAGAAGCTAATATTTCTGCAGGACAGTGATTGGTGTCAGAATGTTAATAAAACAATCGCTGAATTTTTTTTTCTCGGTTGATAGCCTTTATAACTCCTATTTGAATATAGTAAATAAAATAAATAATGACGCTTTTAAACATCCTCAAATTATGTTCAGATTTGCTTAGTAAATTTTAGGAAATCCCTTTTTTCTTTAATAATATTTTTGGCACTCCGTGCGTGACTACTTTTTCGCACGCTTAGGTTTTCAAGCTTGCGCTAAAATAGCACTTGACGCGCGTTGTGTCAAAAAATAATGTTCAATACTCGTGATGAAAATAATTCTAACACGAGTGTGAGTTTCCCGCCCGAGCAAAGCAAGGCAAATAATATTTTTTTATCGCACTAGTATCGAAAAGTACTATTTTACAATAATACTAAAATATATAGCAAAATCACAGCACTTAATTATGTTACAATTAGTTGTTGAATTATGTTACTTGAACAAATTGTCGCATTCATATCGTATTTCTCTGGTATTTTTTCCCATATACAAATATTGCAAACGAATCTTTTTTCCTCCAATTTTAATAAACATTCGAATAACAATATAACAACGAAAGACAATATAAACAAAATTTGTAAAAATTGCATTTCATGTAGAATTCATTTTACGTTGCTGACGTTATTGGTATTGCTAGGTTTACAGTTACTTTTTTGTATTCATTCATGAATGCTTTATTTACGCTATTCTTTCTCATTAGCTGGAATCTCATTTTCGATTTCTCGTATACTTTTATAATTTCTTCTTTGATTTTTCAAATTCATTTTTTAATATACATATATTTTCTCTAATACTCGAGCAGAGGCCGCACATTATTCGAATTGAATAGATTGTGCGCGTAATGCTTCAATAATTTTGAAAATACGAAAATTGATTCAGAAATAAACAAAATCAAATACAGAAATCTGTAATTGAGTACAAGGTCTCCCCTTAAAACTTGACAATCTCCATATCAGCTAATTACATCCCCTTCGATCCCGCAATTAACCGCAGCGACATCGGGAAACCCATTACTCATCTCTCTCTTTATGTGCCAATCAGTAAGTACAGCGCTCGCGCTTTAAAGAGAAGCCGCGACCCGAGAGCCTATTGTACGTATATACGCAGCTATATATACCCCACACGCACACACGCATCGAGGGTTGGGGTGGGTAAATCACGATAGAGGCGACGAAATCCGGGGATTCCCTGCGTCGGCAAACACGCAGAGCATGAAGCTGCACGCTGCAGGCACATCAGCTACGGCTTGGCATTAGATTTCCAAATGCAGGAAGGTAGGTGTATATATAGGGGCTGAAGCGCGCGCGTGCGTGCACATCATGGACCGCGCCGACGGGCTGGAGAGATGTATATATACTGCCGCCTCCGCCACCGACGTCGGAGACAGCGCCGCTGGCGATCAATGTCACGCACAGACACGCGCCGCCGCGAATCGGTCAACAAGTCCGCCTTCGAGGCTACATACATATATAATACACATATATATATATATGTATGTAATACGTATATTGTAATATACATGGCAGCGTGAGTGCACCGCTTATCGACGCTTAATAAATGGAGTTATATAGAGTTGCGCTCGAGGTCGAGTACATGTACGCGCGGCGCTAACTCCATTCTCATCCGAGAAAGCAAACCGCAATAATTGATGAGGCGGGATTGGCGGGCCCTTGTACTGCACGGGTGTGTACACGTGTATATGCATCCCCCTTCCATGCACACCCCTCTCAACCCGCCACCACCCGCCGCGCGCAGGACTAAGCACAACGGCGGGCGATCGATTTTACGAGGAGGCGATGATCGGTCCTCTCTCCGTGCAGATGCTCTCTTACTCCTTTTTGGCAGTGGCTATGTATGAAGAGCACAGGCGAGACAGGATGCAGCAAGTGATTGGAGGATTGGTCAGTGGCATTATGGCTATGCTTCTGCCTTTCCGATGATTTTTTTTGTTATTGTTGATTCTTTTTTGGTTAGGGAGCGAATGCATTTTTGGAGCACCTATGGTAATACTACATTATAGGTTTCAAGCTAGATGAATCAATGGCTGACTATACTCGGAATTTATCTACTTTCGTATAACACTTGAGCGCAGAATGCAGAACATGACATCTTTTTAAGTATTCGCGTGTACCTACATCGAACTAAAATTATATATTAATTAATTGTAAGAATAAAAGTCTTTTTTTTTATTTTTTAAATAATTTTAAAAAATCTCATACCCTTTATAATAAATATTCAGAAAAGTGCGCCTATTGCACCTGAAGTGCCATATGCGCCGCGTTGCAGAGCTGTATGAGATACACAATGAGGATATTTCAATAAGGATGGCTGAATAATTTAAAAAAAAAAGTAAGGCCATCTCGAGAAGCGGTCGTACATATAAAAGCGTTAACATTAATAAAGAAAAAAGAAAAACATTTTTTGAAATGATTTCTTTTATAATTTGGAAAAATAGAATACCATAAATTATTTAATATTCATAGTTCATTAGCAATAAAAGCTTTAAAAATATAAATAAAATTGTGTGTATTACAATAAAACCAAATGAATTCGAGTATTTTCTATAATTTTCAAAGCACTGCAAAAACACTCATCCAACTATAAGAATTGCCAAAGCAGTAAAATGTGTTCAATAACAATAGATTAAAAAAAAAAATGTTTTTCTTCAAATATATATAGATACCAAACAGTTCAATGATTGTGTTCATTAAACCTTACCTACTGAGAATACAATTCTACGATGTGAAACTAGAATCAACTTTTAAAATACAAGCGAAATATTTAAATAAAAAAAAATAAAAAAAATCCAAAAAGTGTAAAAATTACAGCATATATAGCCTAAAGATATAAAAAACATCACGACAGGTGTGTGATATAAAGAGCATAAAAGAAATTAACGAAAATCTATTTTCCAAAGGCACATCGGAATAGATAAAAGAGAATAAAAAGAGTCGTTTGAAAATCCACATTGTCTCGAGTCCTTTTCTTTTTACTCTGAATATATACGTATGTCTGTTCACTCAGTTTCTGTTTCTCAATTTCAGCCGCAATCTCGTACCCGAGATTCCCCCAAATGATTTATCTTTCCACAGCAACTTGACCGTCTTCACCCCTAAACTGTCAGCCTTCTTTATTTCTCCTTCGTACCAGTAACTACGTAAATTACAATATATTTTGACAATTATTCAGTAATTAAATATTTTTTTATTTACATAATTTTTATTAAAAACAACGGAAGCGATGAATTTAAAATGATGTTTCAAAAACATCGCTACATAATAATCCATCGTTAGTAAAAGCAATCACATACTTAATTCAAATAATAAAAAATACGGAGAATAATTTATTTAATAATGTTTAACGATAAAACAAGAAACATTATTAATCGACTGAATTCAAATTTAAAATTAATATTTTAAGACCATAATGACAAGTGTAACTTCAAAAACTCCTTTTTTGGTGCAATACCTAAACCTATACTGACTGAGTCAACTTCACAGTTTAGTGCGACTATATAAAAAAAATTCTTCAAATTACACAAAATCGAGAATAATCTCCAAGTTTGACGATGTTCTATCACTCTATACAAATTTTAAATCAAAACATCAATTTGTTTTTGCATGAACTCTGAACGAAATCCAAATTGACAACTATGAGAAATTTACTCAGTCTGTATATGATTAGTATGTTCGTACTGTTTTTTTCTTAAGAAGTTATATAATTTAACAAAAAACTACCGTTTCCGTAATTTACAAATATTTATAACATAAAACATCATTTGAACATTGAGAAAATAAATTATTAATAGAAAGAAATAATATCAATTTCGATATAACAATTTGGAAATAATTAAAATACGTTTGTCAAGAAAAATTACTGATAAAAAAAATAAAAAATATATAACGCAAATTAAAAAATGAAGCTAAAAATAAAATATATTAAAAAATAATAAATCGATACTTTTCAAAAATTTCCTATTTTGCTTACAACCTTATGCAGTGACACGTAATTTTTGAGACTTGAGTAAGAACATATATTTGTTAAATTTATATAAATTTATATATAAATACATTGAATATTTGAGGAAGTAGTTGAGGGATCAAAATTGTGAACTAAATTAAAGAAATAAAAAATTCAGAACATGTTGTGTCAATAGAATAAAAAATATAAATACACTTTATTTTATTTTTTATAATGAATAATAATTATAGCAATGATAATAACAGATTAATAATAAAATTAATAACTTTAAAGCGTTATAATCATAGCAAGAGCTGGATAAGTTAGCTATTTATTTATTGTATTTTATAAAATCCATAGCGCTGCCATCCATCGTGTAAAACGTCCGTATTTAGCTTATCATTTTTACCGAATCGTAGTTATATAAACCATGCTAAACACTATGTCGTTTTATTAACGAAATTTCCCACACTTAAACTATTTACATGGCTTTATACAAAACTAACTAACCTGACTATCGTGCAAAGGGAAATGTGAGCGTTCGATTCGAATCCAATTAAAAATAATTTTTTACGTATTCAAATCGAATTTCAATTACCTCGTGATAAAAAGACCTTATAATAATTTTGAACCAATTGGTTAAACATGTACTTCTAAATGTGTTGGATAAAATATGATAAAATGATATTCTATAAAAGTATTTTAATAGAAAACTAAACGAACATTTTTTTAGGTTACTGCATAATGCCCCTATTGCATTAGTAAACATATAGATACTGTGACAAATGAACTAATATATTTTAAGGGAAAATAGGCATTGATGGTTTATTACCAGTTGTGAAGAAATAAAAAAATCTAGGTTATTTTACTGTGATTAATTTTGAGCATGATGATAAAAAGTATGGAATTTTCATCTTCTCTAATTAATATTATCTAAAATCCGTCAAATGAGTACAATATACTCTATTGTATGTAATAATTATTATAGTAATTTATATTACTTCAAGTGTGTCTCTATATTTGAAAAAGGTAATATTTAATAATTTTGAATTTTGATTTCTTTACACGTAAGCAGTAAAAAATATATAGTAACGACTATTGATTACGAATTGAACGCGCAACTCTGTATATTCAATATATTGTTTTCTAAGTTTCGTCACCTGGAAAATAGTATGAGTATCGAAGGCCTAGATTAATGTTTTTCTTTTTTAGGAAATAGTTAAAGAATAAAAAGTTGCCATCAAAAGCTTACATTCTTTTATTTTATTTATAAAGAATCCAATGATTTTTATGCCGCATTATTATTTTGTCTAAACTTTATCACGATTACAAAATGTTTTTATCGCCCTTATTAAATAACTTTATATACATTTAAGAAGTATTACTATCTATAACATATTGTTATGAGATTTATTTTTCTTATGAAGTAATAAAGACTCGAGTCCAAAGAAGTCTCCTTTCATGACGAAAAACATAAAACTTCTTATACGTATAATTATGTAGATAAATCTGTGTCTAAAACTTTAAGATAAAAATTTAATCCGATTCCTACACGAAGAAGGAATTTTTAATGTTTTGGTCTGAATATTTGCCACAACAAAATAATATTTACACCCCTGTATCACAGGCTATTTCCCAACAAAGTCAATTGGAATTTATACTTTTTCTACATATGTATATAGAATAATAATAAAAACCGTAACATCGTATTATTAATTCCTTTAGAATCATTTTGTTCATAATATAAATCAGATCAACTTGTACTGTAAAGCAGGCTTATATCACTTTTGATCAAGATGAGGAGAACCGAATCAACTTATTGCAAACTTTTTGCTCGACCAATGGCTTACAACTCACATTTTTTCATTCGTTTTTCCTTAATAATAAAAATGTATCGTCATATTGATAATTACACAAAACATGCAGTCTCCATTTCAGTAGATTGAAATCTAAGATGCTCTGAATGTTTTTGGGTGCAGGACATCTCTGGTCTCTTAGATGGTTTAATCATTGAATACCAATTGATCCAATTGATTAATTTTTTTCTTCGAGTGGTTTAAAGGAATATCTAACGCTTCCTGCAATATAATAATACTAATTTTAAAAATTAAATATTATATAAAGCACTGTAATAAATACCTATTTTTTTTTACTTGAAATATTTAAAAATTTATTAACACAATGATAATTTCAGTTTTGAATTAACTGAATTATTATTGATAAATATGTGAAATATTTAGAGTGAACAATCAATATAAAAAATTTTGTACACTTATATCAATAATAAAAAATTATATTGATATTACAAAAATAATCGATAGCAAGAGTAAAGAAAATTTCAAATAAATTTCACTGATCTGTATTAAAAAATTTCAGTTTTAAAAAAGGCATTTTGTCACAGGTTTGTAAAAAATTTAATACGTTAAAACGTACCATAAAGGAAGATTTTGAACGAAACTATATTATTACATCATTGTCATCGGACAATACTCGGGGAACAACGGAAGTTGGCAATTGATTAATAGCACCAGCTCTAGGAGCATTTCTTGCGTGTCTTGCGACAGCGTGATTACTAACTTCTTGAGTAGAAATATCATCCCCATCTGTCGATAGGTTCACTGTATGAGGTTTGGTGCTGCTGACCGACCTTTCCAGATCCTGCACTTCACCTGCACAGGAAATATCTATGGCTTACTAAAAAATTTGTGCAACGATACGCACTGACGTAGTACGCATTCTATTATTGGATATTACAAAGACAACATACACTATTTAACATTGGAATAACACAATTTATATGAGTATCGAGAAGATCCAAAAACCAATTTGCAACTCACTCTATACAACGTTGACTTCCATAAAATATAAAAAATAATTCCCAACACGTTAATCACTTAAAATTGTATTTTTGAAATAAAAATTATGAATTTTATAAGTAATAAAAATATTAGGAATTTTCAAATGACAAATTTTATAAAGCCATAAAAAATATTTTTACATTTTATTTTAGTACGATTTTATTTTAAAAAATGAAATATATTTTTTTATTTTCTATTTATTGTTTATCTTGATAAAAATATTTATTTTTATACGAAAAAATGTATGTTATATTCGTAGATATGCGTATCTTAATTATTAACAAATTCAGAGTTGATAAGAAAAAAGGCAATTACTTAATCAAAGATTACGAAAATAATTTTAAAGGATACTAACATTCTTTAGTTACATCAAAATAAATAAAATGACAATACTCAGCTGTAAATATAATGAATTTACATGTAAATTTATGAGATCAATTGACGCATACTAAATGTGTAAATATATCACAGAATACTGAATTTGTTAAAATATTTCTTAATTACTACATTCTTACATTTAAACTGTGTGTAAAAAGTTGTTGTAAATATCTAATTTTACAACTACAACAGGTACATTTTTATCTGGTTTTTATAGAATAACGGGCTCTAGTGTTCTAAAATTAATGCTTTTAAGTATTGACTATTTAACTACAAAAGCAATATTTTGATTTCGATCTTGTAACAAAAAATCGTTTAACACTAATATAATCGTATAAATAAAAAATTTTCAAGCCATTATACCAAAACTAATAATCGTTAATGTAATTAAAACATAAAAAATAACAAAAATTTCGACAATTCGCTTCTATAATACATGCTAAAACTAGCATCAGAAAATTTTTCGCTAAAACTTCTACTCGTATAAAACTTTATCTTCATCAGCCATGAAAAACAGCACAGAAACGAGAAAAAAAATAAACGTTCCCGCTTTCAGTAAATCATCTGACCCACCATTTATACTGTGGCTGTCCGAGACCATGAAGACCATGTTTCTTGGGGCAGGCTCACCGCCACCGCCTCTATTGCCACTATCGATCTCGACGTCGGCTCTGCGACAGGTATGGTGCTGCTGCTGATCGCCGTCGTTTCCATCCACGCCACCTTCAGCGCCATGACCGCTGGCACTGCCACTGTCCGCGGACTCGTAGCTCGTACCCGAAGCCTGGGAGTCGCGACGTTGTCGCTGATGCCGTGTGCGAGCGAGCTGTCGCCAGAATGGGTTCTCGGTCTGGGTGGTGAAAGTGCCGCCCTGGGTGCCGTTTCCGCGGCCTGCGGCCTGATCGTGCCTGATCAGCGGCGTCGTGTCATCAGCGTCCGAATCGCTCTCCGAGTCATCCTCAACGCGCTCGTCCGCAGCAAAAACCTTGCGCTTGCACACCGGGCAGACGCGCCGGTTCTTTGTAAGCCATGGATCGATGCACTTCGTGTGGTAGGCTGCCAAATGAAAAGCATATTTAGACGTTGATAACAAAAATGATAATGCCAGCTTGCACAAGCTTAACGCAAATCGCTTGATAAAAGCTAGATTTCATTATTATTTCTTTTACATGTAGAAATGAAAATTGTGTGGCTTGCAGAAATCATTTCTTTTTTTTTTGCGATACACATAATACGTATAATTTTGAAAAATGTTGTTGAATTTGCACATTATTAAAAATAATGTGTCATTTTTTATAAAATTCATACTAAAATAAAAATCTGCAAGTATAATGATAATATCCTACAGCGCAAAATAAATAAATTTTGATCTGCAATGATTATCGCACCTGGCGGTGATAATAAGATAACTATCAATACTTAATATCATATAGTTTTGACCTTAATAGATAACTGTAAAATATATATTTTTTATTGACTTCTAATGATGGCGATTCTCTGACGTAAGGAGAAGTGAAATTTCGTAAACGTGTCACGTCGGCGTTTCTGAAGATAAGATGTATAAGTATTTTTGTATCATACTTGGAAATTATCTTGCTTGTATATGTATGTACAAAATATCTAATCATTTAATACTTTATTTATATATCAATTACTTAATTGTTTAATTAATTATAAATCTTTTTATACGTTCCGAAAAAACGTCTCTTACAAATAAGATCAAAAATAGTTAGAATTTAAAATGTAACACGAGAGCTCATAATGTGAATAATAAATTATCTCTATTTAAAGAATTTTACATAAGAAAGGTAAATTAAAGTATCTTAAACATTTGTCGCGTAATAAAGATAACGTTTATCAGAAAATTAGCAGTTTAGATAAAAAATAATATCAGTTTAAACTGCTATACTTTCAAATACAGTAAGACTTGAATTAATACACCTATAATTATACTCTTTTTTCATTGCAAGGTATAATTAAAACTTTGTTATAAATTTTAAAATATTAGAAAACACGATGTTACGCAAACTATCAATGTAATAATTAATAGAATTATAGTTGGAAATACAAGATAAAAATCTTACACATTAAAGATATAACTCTTTTTAAGTAGAAAAAGGAAAATTTTACTTTATTTTGTATATAATACTTTATATTTAATAAAATCCAACTTACCATGTGCACAAGGTAAAACTCGTAATTTTTCATTTTCGACATAATCTTCTAGACAAATAGCACACGTTTCATATGGATCGCCTTTTGTGTATTTGTGTGTTGGAATTTTCTTTAAGCTGGAATTTGGTAATCGATGCCTTCTTTGCCGACGCCTATCTTTAATACATCTAACAACCTAGAGAATTAATAAAACAATTTTAAATCATAAATTCGTATATATGCGAAAAAATTGAAAGAACAAAGATCATTAATACACAAATTAAAGTTAGTAAATGAAAATAGACAAGTCAATTTAACATCACCAGATTATTAATGATTAATTTGTTCAGAATTACATTAGCATAAAAGTTTTAATAACACTTTTTGTGATTCACATTATAAAACTATAATCATAAAATATTGTTTTAAAGCAGGAACTGTTATTCATAAAAAAAATTATTAATGAGTTATTTTCCATGAAATATATTGAGAAGTACTAAAACGTTATGGAATTGCATTGTAAAACAGGTCAAGATATCGCGAATCACCACATTAAAGTTGATTAAAGTAAATTGATGAATTTTTCTATAAATGTTGATGTGAATTGTATTTACATAGTTGTTTTATTTAGCTCTAGATAGGAACTTGCAATTTAACATTACAATTTGATTTAAAATAAGGTGTAATATGACAATTGAAAATAATAATGTTATCTTTTTAAGTAATTAATATAATTTTCATAATAAACTTTTTTTATAAATTATCGAGTATAACATTAATATAAGTATTACAATTTATATTTAAATAGATTTTTATTTTTATAGACTCTTATTTCAAGGGCAAAAATAATTTTTTTTTTTACTAGTAAAAAATTATTATCTTACCATGAAAATAACCATGACTAGAAAACAAATGCCCACAACAATAGCAAACGGCAACAGCAGATGAGTTGAGTTGAGTGGTAGGTCATTGATGAGAACAAAGTAGCCCTCGTCATATGAATAGACATCTTTGAGAAATGAACCCGTAAATTCACTGACAAAAACTGATGGGATGCTTACATTCGTGGCATCCTTTGCTGACATTGGCTCTACAATAAATTTTGAAAAATGTTAGATTTTTTTGCAAAATATTTTATATAAAATTAATTTTTTTTAATGAATATAAAATTAAATAATTATACTGTTGTATTTTGATTTATTTTATTTATATCTATTTAAAAAAAAATCTTAATATAAAGTATTAACAGCATAACTTTCATCATTTTAGCCATTATTTCACATTTTTTTTTTCTGATCAGATACAAGCATAAAAACAAGTTAATAAAATATAACTTATCTTACCCAATTCATTACTGTTGACATTGTGTACAATTGCAGCACTGTAACCAGCTCTTTGAGCATTCCTAATTTTGACTTCAAAAGTACAGTTTAATCTAGCAATCAATACTATCCAATTATTTCCATCATATTCTGAACTATTTGGTGGGCCTTTAATATCTTGACATGCAGTTGGTGGATCAGCATAAACTACCAAACCCTAGAAATTAAAAATGTATTAAAAAGTTTTTTCTCAGTTATTCATTTATTATTTATTGTTGCATCTACTTCGAGGTTATTAATAGTAGTTATCTGCTTTTGTTACCTTTATTCCTTCGGCTGGTATCATACCACCAAACCTAGCAGGCAGATCCCGAAACCCTTGCTCAACTTTGTGACTGTCTGTTGCAGAAAATACTAAAATATCAGCTTTTACATAGCCAACGCAAATGGTTAATATAGCAAACCATAATTGCGTTGGCTGATTTAAACAACATTTGAGCATTTTTCAAATTGTTAGAAAACGCCTTTGATATTTTCAGACGTCTGGTGGTCTATGGTCTCATTTGGATTTGCCCTCCTTTGCGCCTTACATATTACAAACTCCAGTTTGTTGAAAAATATGAGGCAGCATCCATTGATGTTATCCTGAAATTAAATGAATGAAAGGTTTAAAATACTGATAATAATAATAATTGTTATGTTAAATTGCAAAAATAAAACAAATTATTATTTTGAAAGAGATGGAAAATTTCCCTAGTTTTTCTATACATTATCTTGTACTAAGAAAATATAAAAACTTCATCTTAGATTCTTTCATAAATGATAAAGTATTTTTTCTCTTGAGTAACAACACATTTTAAAAATGAATAATAAGAATATATTCCAGATTTTATGAAAAAAAAAATATATATATATATATAATATATGTAGGCAGTACTAATATGAATTCTTACTAAGTTAAGATCATTATATTATATCATTATTTTAAAACTCAAACAAAATATTTTCAATAAAATAAATAGTTTGTTAATAAACACATGTTTATTAAAAACATTGATATCATAATATTGTTTGATAAAGTTGAATACTTAGTATTAAATTAATTTTATGATTATTAGCTATAAAGACATTAGAAATAAACAAAAACATACTTAATATTTACTAGTTTTAAGTATGTAAAAATACAACATTGAAATTATAAATAATAGAAATCAAAAAGTGTATATAAATAACAGATAATGCACACAATGCTCTTAAATCACTAATCACAAATTATATTGTTCAATAGCAATTTTTAAAAGTATAATTTTTATAGTTAATGAAATATGTTCTATGAATTAATGTATTTATATGTATATATATCCCTGCATAATCTTGTACTTATTTTACAAGAAATAAAGTCAATGAAAGTAGTTAATGATTAGAAACATCACTCATGTAACACTTTCGAGGCAGCAGGATCTATATATGAGTCATGAATTATTGTTAATTTTTATCATTTTTATGCTCTTTAAAAAACGCTTTGTGATATTCTTACAGTTGACTGTTGTATTTCTTATAATGTTAAAAAATTGAAGCAAAATTAATTTTTTTTTTTTTTTTTTTTTTTTTTTTAGTTGAATTTAATGTTTGAAATATTATGAACATTGCCTTACGCATTAAGTACCCCGATAGGTTAAAGAACTCATCTAAAGAAAAATGAGTTTACTAAGATTTACTCATCCTACATCTATATTGACCTTGTAACACAGATATCATTATCTATTTTGAAACTAAATATGCATGTAACGTACGTACAGTGTAGATATATAACTTTAATAACTATGAGAATATACATGAATTTGTAAAATGTGTTCAGTGAAAAAAAAATACAAGTTTAAATGAATATTTGGGAATGAAAGTGTGAAAATATGAAATGTAGGAAATATCAATTGTAATGAATGACTGGAATCACAATTAAAATCTTTATTTCAAGATTGACTACTATTATAACATGACATTAAATAAAACAATATCAACTACTAATATAAACATGTGAACCCACAAACACAGCTGTCTCATAGATAATCTAGCATCAACAAGTGCCTATTAATAAGATGAGCCACAAAAGCCACAGAACGTGTAATCGTGGAGGGAAACCTTTGCCTGGTGCACACTAGTGTATGCTCTCTCTCTCTCTCTCTCACACACACACACACACACACACACACACTTTTATATGTAATCAGAAGACACTGCAGATAGTCTGCACCAAAGTGCAACTTCCTCCTCCTCCCATTTTTCCTCACTTTCGCACGACGGCATACTGACGAGTAGACTTTAACTCGCCATTGTGCGACGCACAACCGCCTTGAATTCGATCTTACTCGCCTTCTTTTAACGATCATCGCTCACGCACTCGCGCGAGCGTATAGGGGCTATAGCGATACCAGAAAGAAGAGATGAACAGCAGAGCGAAGAGGGACGAAACTCGCGGCGATCGAGAGGAGAGGAACGTTCGTGAAGCTTGCGCGTGATTACACTCGCGCAGTCTTGCGCTGGTGAGCGTGTAATCTGGAAGTGACGTGAGCCGCTTTATGTACCAAAGTAATAGTTATACCTATACCCGGGAACGCGAGAGCACGTTCACTACAGACAAATTTCAGCGATCTGGAAAAAGAGCCGCCTTTGTTAGCTCTTTACATTTTTTTTTGATAAACTTGATTTACTCAAGAATGTTAACAGTCATCCAATCACAATAGATGTCAAATTTTGTAAAAAAAATTGTTAATTTTTAAAGTTACTTCATGGTACTTGAAAAAAAATTGTAGGTATAATTATAAAAAACTAATTTGTTATTGTACAAAATTATAAATTAAACATGATATTATTTAAATTTTAAATAGTGTGTTTATACATTACTGGAAGTTTATGTAATAGTAAATTAGCACTGTGCAGCAAAATACTCTAAGATTTTCAAAGAACTTTTGTGTGGATTCAATTGATTTTTTATGGTTTCAGTTGCTATTGATTTGGAAATTTGAGAAAATTTCTAAAAGTTATATAAAGCTTTTAATCTTCTTGCAACAATAATAAAACAAAGGAAAGATATTGTAATCTTGTCTTGAAAATTTTTTATTTTTGGACAGTTATATGAGCATGACTGAAACTTTAAATATTGTACAAAGCTTTTACTCAATTTAATCTTCTGACATTTGATGCTTGGAACAAACAATTAAGGAATGGCTTGATAAGGAAGGAGCATCAGCCTTTCATACACTAAAAGAACTTGTAGCACATATATTTAATGATACGTATTTCAATATATATAGCAATAAAAATTTTCTAATCTCTTTCACTAATCTCACATCTGTCACCTCTCCATTATGTATATGTTTTACAGCAAAGTTTTGATAATTTTACTTGATATTATGAGCCTGACTTCATCGTTGTTGTCTTTGTGGAAATTTTATTTTCCAATTTCTTTTATTATTAATATGTAATGTTAATTTTTGAGAAAATTCTAATCATTTTTAAGTAATGAGCAATCAAATATCTAAGTTGATCTGAGCAATAAAATTTTCTATTGTTCTATATTCATCATGACTACGTCTGGTTGACTCAACGTGCAATTTTATCTCAACAATTGTTTTCCTGCAAGTATACTACATTGTACATAACATTAGCCAGCACTAGGTGTGGGTAAACACAAAAGCTCCAAATCCGAAAAAAACTGAAGTTCTACGAGACCAATGTCACGTCGTCTCTTTTACTCCTAATAGCGTAAAATGACAGTCGTGTTTGCATATAGCTTATGAGCGAGTCGACCTTACTGGATAAGCGTTGTGGATTTCGAAGTCGCGTGACGCAACTTATGACAGTTCGACTACATTTACAACAAAGCCAGAAAGAGAGAGATGTGAAATACATTATAATGCCTATAGGGCCAATCTAAGCTCAACCACTCGGGAAACTCGGAAATGTGCACTCATTTGAGGTTAATTCTGAGAGCTACGCACACACGCAAAACAAGTGACGAATAGATAAGTACCTATATATATGTACACCGTGTAGTCAAGTGCTCGTCCCTCTTTATCTCGGCTCTTCTCATGCTCCGCAGAGCTCCGCGCGATTGTTTACGCGCATCCACACAGCCGCGCGCTCGCACAACGATTAGGTACCGATCATCGCAAGCCGAGCGAGCGAGCTAACGAAAAAGCAACTGCGACTGCCTGATAGCTATTAACCTTACGTTCTAGGCCCTCATCCCCCGCGTGCACATACATGCGCATCCGCACCCCAACTCTAAACCCGACCAACTCACGTATTAGGTATTTATGATCCTCGCACAGCGGAAAAACCTCACCCGCAAGCCCGCAACTTTCCTCCTACACTGCACGCACACATAAGTACTGCGCCGCAGTATAGCAGCGCTGCAGCGCGCATAAGTAAGCACACAGACAGCGATGTTTTGGTCGACCTTTTGTCAGCGCCGCGGGCGACATACACACATACACTAGTGTCTAGTAGTCATTGCGTGCATAGGCGATGATGATGCTTACATCGTAATATCCCGGACTGCGGACGGCTCCTCGTCGTCGTCGGCACTGTCGCGGCTCATGGGGGGCCTGGCCCTATCCTGGCAGCCGGAGAGAGACAAACGTGACGCACCGTGCACGCACACACACTGGCACTTATCGCGAAAGCGGCGGAAAACTGCACGATACGGAGTGAGACGGCGGCGACAATGACGACTCGCTCGATGTTTTTGCCATGGACTGTCGGAGCTCTGCGCAAATCGCTGCGGCGACGGCTCTGGCAGGCTCAGGCTGGCAGCAGTTATAGAGCGCTCTACTGAAACCGGATACGGATGCCTGGCGGATGTGCGCGGAGGTGGCGACGTCTGCTATAAGCGCGAATTTTTGAAAATTTCGCCATTCGTCGGCTTTATTATTGTATTTTTTTGTTTTTTAGGTGCGTACAAATTTGGATCTTATGAGATTATTTCGAGAATGAATTAGTCAAGTTTTGAATTCATTGTAGGTAGCAAACAACTTTTTAATTTTCTTAATTTATTAATATTTATTCCTTATCATGATTGTTTTTTCTTCTGCCGTTTTATTTTCTAATTTTATTTTATCACGTGTTATCAATTGAAACTGTATAAATACGGAAGAAGGTATTTGTAAAAGGTAAATTTGTATTTAGCATATGCTATAAGAACTGTATATTTAATATTTTAACAATTACCTAATAAAATTAACACATACTTTATACCATTTATATATTTCGAAACATACGTTGTTCAACGCAATTGTTTCGCGAATGGTTGCTAATACCTAAACTGTAATATAACTGTAAATAACGTATTTTTACAATGTAATATATAAATATAAATATAGATATCATCTGCAAGTCATTATATTAATCTAACATTCCAATACGCGCATAAGTACCTAGATCGTGAGCAGCGGTGTGAAATTGTCAATTCACTTCGACCAATTATGTAACAAAAATTCGAGATAATACCACTTGAAATAGAATGTCTATATATTTTACGATTTTTTAAGGAATATCGCCAGCTCAGCTCTCCGGTTTTGCATAAACACCGAAATATCGCTGTGTGAGCGCACGTGTATCAAATGCGCTCTTACAATCCTGTGCCTAGTATACGCTGGCGGAGTCGCATACTTATTACCTACTTATCGGAAAAATCCGGCCGTCTGCTATCAATTTTTTATCCGCCGCAGGTAATGCACTACACATATCTGACTTCTTAAAATAGTCTTGCGTAATTATTTATAATAGAGCTACGATTTCGAAGTACGTGAGTACTTCTTACATCTACCATTCAAGCCTGAAAACGTACACCTCTAACCGTACACGAAGAAAACGTATATCATGCTTATTCGTCATCAACATATCTTTTTTCTTTCTCTTCTAATTGACACTTGCTACTATACCTACGCGCAGACTAGAGCAACGTCGTTTCCGCATACGTAGCAGTAAGTAGTAGCAGCCAGCGCATCAGCCGCGCAGCCACCGCGTCCCCCATACTCGCGCCCGCGCGTTCTGCGCAAGTGGGTGATGCGTGTGACCTGTCATCCAGCACATACTGTGCGAGTTTGCGCAGAGGTAGGCGTAGAGGAGAGTAGAAGATAGAGACCGAGCCCCGCTGACGTAGTGAGGTTATAAAGGCGAGCGGTTGTAGACACACCTTTAGGGTTAAAGTTTACAATGGGCAAAATTGTTAAGAAGAGAAAGAAATTGTCATAGTTTGCGTGAGGTATTCCCGCGTCGTGTTCACAGGAGACACGTAGTCGAGCTTTTTACAGCCCTCTCCCCTCGCGCCCGCGTGTACAGTTCGATCCGCGATTCAAGTCCAAGTCATCATCGAGGTGGTTTCTCTCCTACGCCTCTCCGATGTTTTAGCTAAGTTGTCTGCAATATAGTGTAATATATGAATTATTATTTTATAACGCACCTCGAACGCTGCTCCGTAGATTCGCAGAGTTTTATGAAGGTAGAGCGATGGGTCTTGACTTTGTCTTACTGATCACAGCAGCCTCGGAAAAAGCAGATTTTAATTGTGTATATGTATTACTGCTGTTTCAGGATCGACCGAGTTAACCTCTCGAGCGCTGACGGAGGAAACTGTTTTCAACTATTCGAGCCTGACGTCGTCCTGCGCATTATCGTCGTTCAATGAGTCGGAAAGACAACTCGCTACCCAATGAGTCCAATTACGTCGGAATGGATGCGTATCAGCATGGCGAAAATCGTGCAATGTACAGCCAAGACGTTATGACAAACAGACAATTGACAAGTGGTGGGCCCATGATGAGTACCGGAGGGCCACCCATGAGCAGTGGAGGGCCAGTGATAAACACTGGACCACCAGTGAACAGTACTCCACCCTTAAACAGAGCTCCACCAATGCACAGTAGTCCACAATTAAATGCTGGCCCACAGCTGAACCGTATCTCTCCAATGAGTAGTGCTCAACCTGTGGGTGGTGGTTCACCCTTGAACAGTGGACCAGCCATGCATGGTGGTCCTCCTTTGAACAGTGGCCCACCTCATAGCTCACCATTAACTACAATGCCTCCTGTAAGTAGTGGACAACCTCTGCATAGTGGACCACCTCGCAGCTCACCATTGAATACAATGTCACCTGTGAGTAGTGGACAGCCTTTGCATAGTGGACCATCTCGCAGCTCACCTCTGAATACAATGGCTCCTATAAGTAGTGGCCAGTCTCTGCTTAGTGGACCACCACGCAGCTCACCATTAAATACAATGGCTCCTGTCAGTGGTGGACAGCCTCTGCATAGCGGACCACCACGCAGCTCACCATTGAATCCTAATCCAGCTATGAGTACTGTGCCACCACAAGCCTCACCACTAAATACCAATCCAGCTATGAGTACTGTGCCACCACGAGCCTCACCGCTAAATACCAATCCAGCTATGAGTACTGTGCCACCTCGTATGTCACCATTAAATGCTAATCCTTCAGTGACTAGTGGACCATCACTACATAGTGCTCCACTGTTGAACAGTGGGCCTTCCTTAGTTAGTGGACCACCAATAACTCATAGGCCTCTTATGAACAGTGGACCACCATCTATGAATAGCGGGCCTTCTTTAAATAGTGGTCCCACATCTATGAATAGTGGGCCTTCTTTAAATAGTAGACCTATTTTCAATAGTGGACCTACAGTAGCTAGTGGTCCTCCATTAAATAGTGGACCTCCATTAAACAGTGGACATGTTAAACCTAGTGGCCCTCTATTGAATAGTGGTCCTCCAACAAATAGTGGACCTCATATACCTAGTGGCCCTTTGTTAAATAGTGGACCTCCTACTCCCAGTGGCCCTTTGCTAAGTAGTGGAGTTCCTGTATCCAGTGCCCCTATGCTAAACAGTGGACCTCCTGTATCCAGTGGCCTTCTGCTAAATAGTGGACCTTCTGTATCCAGTGGCCCTCTTTTAAATAGTGGACCTATGTCTTCTGGACCACCTTTGAATAGTAGACCACCAATGGCAAGTGGTCCACCTTTATCAACAGGTCCACCTTTAAGTAGAGCTGATGCATCACAAGGATTGTCTCAACCGTTCCAAAACATTAACTTGTCAGGTGGAGTACCACCCCACCCAACGTATAAACCAGAACCTCAATCACAACCAAATGCAATGTCACCATTGCCTCCACAGCCTTATTCAGCCACAAATCGACCACTAGATATGAGGTCACCAAATGCAAATTATTCAAATTATAGTCCATACAATAATCAAATGAATAATCAGAACTTGAACGTAACAAAGGCTGGCTTTAATAAAATTTGGGGTACAGAATCGATTGATCTTCTGCAATGCAGAAATATTCTGCCACCAGAAAAAGTTGCAGCTCCAAGGATAAAACTCCAACAGGATTTGCTGGATCGAGTTAATTGCAGCCCTGAAATTTTCAGGTGTACATTAACGAAAATACCAGATTCCAATTCATTACTGCAAAAGTCACGTTTACCATTGGGCATTCTTATACATCCTTTCAAAGATTTAAATCACTTACCTGTAATACAGTGTAGTACAATTGTTCGATGTAGATCATGCAGAACGTATATAAATCCATTTGTCTACTTTGTAGATTCTAAAAGATGGAAGTGTAATTTATGTTATAAAGTTAATGAACTTCCTGAAGAATTTCAATTTGATCCTGCAACAAAATCTTACGGAGATCCATCTAGAAGACCAGAAATAAGAACTAGTACCATTGAATTTATAGCACCAAGCGAATATATGCTACGTCCACCTCAACCGGCGGTATACCTCTTCATATTTGATGTATCAAGGCTAGCTGTGGAGAGCGGTTATTTAAATATAGTATGTAACATTGTTGCCGAAGAAATGTCCAGGCTCCCTGGTGACGGTAGAACTCAAGTTGGATTCTTAGCAGTTAATTCAGCAATACACTTTTTTAGTATGCAAGAAAATGTATCCCAGCCTCATCAAATGATTATGCTGGATGTAGATGACGTTTTTCTGCCTTGTCCAGAAAATTTAATAGTTAACTTAAAGGAACGAGAGGAGCTTATCAAGGACTTGTTAAATCAGCTGCCATATATGTTTAAAGATAGTTATGATACTAATTGTGCTTTAGGAGCGGCACTCCAAGCTGCGTTTAAGCTTATGTCTCCAACAGGTGGAAGGGTTACTGTATTTCAATTATGTTTACCAAATCTAGGTCCAGGTGGGCTTCAGGCTCGAGAGGATCCCAACACCAGATCGTCCAAAGACGTTCCTTATCTGAATCCCGCCACGGACTTCTACAAGCGGCTAGCACTAGACTGTAGCGGCCAGCAGGTGGCCGTCGATTTGTTTCTCCTGAACTGCCAGTACAGCGATCTGGCCACGCTATCGGGCATTTGTAAATTTTCCGGGGGCTGTATTTATTACCTACCGCTGTTCCAAGCGTCGAAGCTGCAGCACGTCGAGGCCCTGGACAAGATGCTGCGGCGATACCTCACACGCAAGATCGGCTTCGAGGCGGTGATGCGCATCCGGTGTACGCGCGGCCTCAGCATCCACACGTTCCACGGCAACTTCTTCGTGCGCTCGACGGATCTGCTAAGTCTGCCTAACATCAACCCCGACGCGGGTTTCGGCATGCAGGTGACGATCGAAGAGAACCTCTCGGAAATGCAGACCGTCTGCTTCCAGGCGGCGCTCCTCTACACGTCAAGCAAGGGCGAGCGCAGGATCCGCGTGCACACTCTTTGCCTGCCCATCACTTCGAGCCTCTCGGACGTCGTCTACTCGGCAGACCAGCAGTGCATAATCGGCCTCCTGGCAAAGATGGCTGTGGACCGCTCGCTGCAGTCCTCACTGTCGGATGCGCGCGAGGCCCTCATCAACGCGGCCGTCGACGCGCTCTCCTCGTACAAGCTTCTGCAGGGATTCCCGTGCAGCGGCCTCACCGCCCCGCAGAACCTCAAGCTCTTACCCATGTACATAATAGCCCTGTTAAAGTGCAAGGCTTTCAGGTTCGGCGTGAACACGCGCCTCGACGACCGGGTCTTCGCCATGTGCCAGCTGAAGTCGCTGCCACTTTGTCACCTCATCCAGATGATCTATCCGGATATGTATGCTGTGCACGACTTGGTGACGTCGACCGTCAGCGAGTTAGACGGCGAGTTAAGCCCGCAGCCCGAACGGTTGCACTTGTCGGCGGAGAAGCTAGACTCGCAAGGCGTCTTTTTGCTCGATGCGGGGGATCAGATACTCATCTATGTTGGCAAGAACGTGCACCCCTCGTTCTGCTACAACATCCTCGGCGTCCCGAGTTTCGCCGCTATACCCGAGGAAATGTACGGACTGCCGGAGCTCACGACGCCGGAATCCGAGAAGCTGAGGACGTTTATCGCTACACTGCAGGACGAGAAGCCGTGGTACGCGACCACGCAAGTCATTAGGGACGACGGTCACTTTAGGACCATGTTCACAGAGCGCCTCATCGAGGACAGATTCGAGAACGCGCTGAGTTACTACGAATTCCTTCAGCATATAAAAACTCAGATAAAATAAGGGAATATTTGTAATCATATTTTTCATGTATGGGTGATTCGCAAGAAGTGAATTTGTTATATTATTATAAATAAAAAAAAAAAATTAATAAATTGTAAAAAAAAACATTAATGTACTTTTTTTGTTAATTTTTTCTTTATGTTGATTTGTAAGCAATGTTGTATAGGTAATGATTTATTCTTAATTTAAAGTCAAATTGAATGAAAAGTTTGAAAATAATGATAGTATATACATGTTGTATACAAATTTAATAAAAATAAATAATGTTTTTGAAAATAAGACTGAAGAGTTTTCTACAATGAGTGATCCAAAATAGTTTATTTTGCTTTATCCACTGGCCGTTATTTTATCATTAAGAAATACAAGATCTTTGTCTAAAAGGAGTTTTATTTTATATAACAACCAATTATCAACATGATATTTAGTTTCGCTTTAGCATTATAACCACACATACATACCATTCAATTTATGACAATAATCTTTCAAGGTCATCAAGAAGCGTCCCAGATTCAGACTTTCCTTTGTAGGCTTCAACGTTGTCACTTGTCATGACAGATTTACAAAAAATAATACTATAACTAATAGTTTCTCAAAAACAAGCACTTCTTGATTTACACATTGGCGCAGATATTACAAAAGAGATTTATACACGTTCGTCAATGATGATATGGCGATTCACGAAAATAAAAAATATAAATCTTAGAATCTATATAATTTTAATTTTTGAATTCTATAGGTAAACTACTTGCAAATAAACAAAGATTCCAGAATTGCATGAAATAATATAAACTGTTCATTAACGGTTTAATGAACAAGTGTAAAATTCATCTATTTCGGTATTTTTAGACTTAATCAAGCGTCCAATTTATATTACAGCTAATAAATAATGTACAATTAATCATCAGTATTTTCCCACGGCAAATCTGTCGTTGAGGCGGCTGGCTTTTTCAAAAATCTTCTTTTTCTTAGCGTTGTCCAGACGATTTATTTGCAAATCAGTTTCACGATCAAAAGGCCGTCGAGTCGGTAACCCCGATTCTTTAGCTTCCTTTTCCGCTTTCTGCAATTAATTACAATCATTAGGTCATGATATCCGTATAGTTTACATTGAATCATTTATATTCTTAATGACATTTATATTATTTATTAATTTGTTTACCTTCTTCTTTTTCTTTAAATTTTTCAAATGCATGTCCAGTAATGACTCTTCCTTTTCCTCATCAGGTTCGTCTGGTTCTTTTTCTTTGTCTTTCAATTTTTTGGACTTTTTCGAATCTTGAGATGAAACAAATCGATTCTCTTCCTGTTGTGATAAGATTTTCAAATTATACTCGTTTTCGTAATAATTTTTAATTCTACTTCTTATTAGTCATGTATAATCAATTGAAAAATTATGTTCTTAATAATTTTGGATAGATGACCTTTTCCTTCTCTTTGCGGATTCTGTCAGCCGGGGTATCCGTCCACATCGTTCTGTCGGACATATCTGGACCTTCGCTAGTTTTGAATTTACGATTTATCGAACCCAATCCTAAGGCAACAGCATGCGCTGGTGGCAATTCTACCATCCATTCTTCGCGCTTATTTTTCTCTGGACTAGTCTGAAAAATCATCATGTAACGTTTATTAATCAAAATTATAACATTTTCTTCTTTTAATTATGAAACATTCTTACTTTATCCTGGAATCTCTCTTTGACCTTGCGGGCCCTGTACTCGAGCTGCATCTGAACTAAGCTGTCCCGAGCTGCTGGATGATCAGGAGGCAACGGACCTATACCTATGTCGTCATCATCATCTTTATCATCCTCGTCTTTATCTCCCTTATCGGACGTCGAGTCTTGCACTGCCTCGGGTACATCAGTAGGAACAGTAAAGTTTGCGGGCAACACCGGACCGATTACTTTCTTTTTCATGTGCGGAGGCAAGGCGGGACCAAAGCCATCGTCTTCATCTTCGTCTTCCTCGTCTGCACTTTCCTTTTTTTCTTCTGCCTCGTTCTCCCCAACGCTTTCTACATCTTTTTCGGGTTCGTCAGCAGTGCTATTACTGTCGTCTCCTCTCAGCGTAAGCTGCAAATGCGGTGGTAGAACGGGACCGATGCCTTCGGTGGCCGTCTCTTCCGCGGGCACTTCAACCGTATCTACATCTTTTGCCGTGCTCTCGGCTTGTGCGAGCTCTTGCGCGTTGAGCATCTTCTGCTCGAGTTTCGGCGGCAACGCCGGCCCGTACAGCGAGTCGCTCTCAGCCTCGCGGCTCCGCTTGTTGACGACGCGATCGAAGAACGACTTGGGTTTTTTCTTGGCTGTTGGGGCGGTATCTAGCTGGGCCGTCGTGACGGCGGGCCGGCTCAGCACGATATCTGAAACGGCTACTACGATATTACTACTACTGCTCGGTTCGGCTTTCGGCTCGACACGCTCCGTGCTAATAGGATCATTTACCTTCTCGCTCTCCTCTGCTCGTCGCTTCTTCAGCAACGGTTTTTGCTTGTCCTCTGTTTCGGTTGAGATAGGTGGTGGCGTCTCGACCTCCACCTGCGGCTTCTCGTCCTTTTTTGGAGCTTCTTCCTGGTTGCTGCGCTCGCGACTCCTGTCTTTCGAGCGCTGTTTATGCTTCTCTCGCAACTTGCTCTTGTGCTTTCCGTCCCTCGAGTCCCTCGACTCCTTGGAGTCCTTGGAGTCCTTGGAGTCGTAGCCTCTGGAGTCTTTCGTGCGATGGGTGCGAGAATCCTTCTCGTGCCTCCTCGAGCTTGAATCTTTGTTGCTGTTTTTGGAGTCCTTCGTGGATTCTTTGGAACTTCGGTCCTTAGTGGAGTGCCGATTGTTCGCGTCTCTGTCGTTGGGCGATCGATTTCTGCGGGATGAGTCTTCCCTCGAGTGTCTCAGCCGATCGTCCCTTCTCTCTCTACTTATGTCTCTACTTCTATCTCTGCTCCGATCTCTACTTCTGCCCCTGGATCGCGATCGACGCTCGATACGCCTGTTTTGCAGTGGTGAAGGTCTTCTTTTGGAATCCCGAAGAGAAGTGGCATCCTTTCGTGTCGCTTCAAAACGAAATCGTCGTCCTTCGTCACTATCCTGACTTTCAGAGTCCGAATCCATTTTTTAGATAATTTCTGGTGATATCTAGAAAATAAAAATATAATTAGAATGGATATTTGAATATTCTAAACGTAAGAATAAGTTCGTACATCACACCGTAAATTACGCACATCAGTCATTTTTGTAATACTTCGTTTATTGATCAACTTTATGTAAATAAAAAAATTTCCAATAATTTTATTAATTTGTGAATAAAAATTATAATATATAAACTTTAAATTGATATCAATGTCAAAATAATATATAAATTTAAATAGTACAACTAAAAATCTTTATATACAACTAATAAAATATTTTTAAAAGAATTAAACTTTTATATAATATGTTTTATTGTAACTATGTAAATCAAAACAATTTTTATGTTATAACTGCACAGTGTGCTTTATTAAAAAATAATCAACACAAAGACAGCTTTGTAACAAGTTCAAAATGCAAATTCTTGTTACTAGTCGGCTCGCTTTTCTGAATTCTTGGTTTCACTTTTGGGTTTCACAGTAGGTTTTGTCACTGAATCACTATTCTTGAATTCTTGTTTTAACTCGGGTGAAGATAGTTTTTTCTTCTTATCAGCAGATTTTATCATTTTCATTATTTTGGCACCACTGTATTGTATAGCTTTTAGGGGTCCAGCTGTAATTAGTCCCTTTAAACTTTGTGATATACTAGATTTCCACACAATGTCCTTCAGACACTGGTCTAATATTTCACTAGAATCTGGGTCATATGCAATAGCTCTCAAACAATCTTCAGTATCTTTGGATCTTGGCCCCTGTGACCAAGCTCTGACTAGCCTTACTTGCGGTGTTCTTGGTAAGTGGTTCAAATGATGAATCCTTGTTTCTGGGCTTAGATCCTGTCTACACGTATCATTTGGATCTCTGCTCTTTGGGAATTCTAAGTACTGATCAAAATGTTTTAATATTGGAGCATAGAGCTCCGTAAACTTACTAATTTGTGGTACAACAATATTATCAATCTTATTCTTGTCTTCACCAAATTTCATTCGGAAGTCACCATTGTAAGATAGTCCAGCAATAACTTTATAGAATTCTACTTCAGTGAAGTGTTCTGGTAATAATATTAAAGCAGCGTGTACAGCAGAATGCAAATTCTGGACCAAAGCAGTCCTTAGCTGAGAATTTTCATCAGGCTCGACAATAATTTCCACTGGCTTGTGGAGTCTTCCAGCTAAATACAACATATTCCAGTCCAATAAATCCTCCACCAAAGAAATTTCTGAAATCACTCCATACTTCATATCTCTTCCTTCTGCTGTCTTGATAAGCGTATTGTAGTATATTTTGGCACCCCACGTTTCCTGAACTTTGGCAATAGCTTTGTGGCCAAACAACTTCAAAGGCTGAGCATAATGGTCTGGATTCATGTTCATGTTATCAGAGTGCCATTGGTATGGGTTGCGAACTACGAATATGAGGTCAAGCATATTCTTTGATGGTTCGCTCTTTTGCTGCTTGAGGACTCCTGAGCCATAGGCGAAGCAGAACTTCAGATTCTTGGGAAATTCCTGCAGGATCTTCTTGAATTGTGTCACGTGAGCCACTTTCTCAATCATCTTCTTGGGATCTTCGATATCAGCGAGTCACACAGAAAAAACATACATAACCTCTAAGTCTCGGCCTTCGTCGTTAAAAACCGGTCATCCAAGATTTCAGAAAAGCAAGTCTCGCACTGTAAAACTCGTCGGCGAAGCTCGAAAAACCTTCCTCTCTTTCTCTTTCGGCAAGAGACACTTTCCTACCCTTGGCCAACCTCGTCCCCGGCGCTCGCTCGTTACGCACTTTATTTTTCCTTTCTCCGAGACGTGTGCGTGCGCTAGGACAGAGAGGAGGGACTAACCTATAAAATATCGTTGTTTTTTTTCTCTCGCGTCCCTGAATTTGACGGGCAAAGCGGCTGAATATATGATGTGTGCGTAACCATAGGGACTCTGCCGCAAACTCACCTGCCAAAGACTCTTCTTCATTGACACGCATACAGCCGCATCCCGCGCTGATGAACGTATTATGTGCGTATACCTACTTTATCTTTTTGCTCTTCCCGATTCCCGAAGCGCTTATTGTTTTTTTTCGAGAGAGAGAGCGCAGGCCACAGAGACGTTGATGCGCGGCAACGGTGGGCAACGCGCTGCTTCGAAATATTGCTTTTGGGGATTCGGGACGAATTGTCAAGGCGGTATACTTATGCGCGCGCGACGTTCGCGCGCATTCGGCGTTTCTCGCGCTTCTTTTCGGATATGGCCGTTTTTTTTGTATGGAACTACGGTACTACGGACGAAGCTACACACCGACCGCCATAGACAGTGTTGCAAACGATGCTGGATAATAGTTTGAATGAACTTATATAGGATTAATTAGATAGTATGTGTATGCTAATTTCGACATATGCGTGACATGACTGATTTCCATCAGATTAGAAAGTTATTCAATTTAATTTCTCTGTTGGTACGACAAAATTGAATTTACAAATGTATGGTACGCGTGGCGGGAAATTTAAATTTAACAAGCTTATTTTCAATTAATAATTATAAAAATCTTCAAAAGAAATTGATTTAAAGATATTTCCAAAGCAAATTTTTTTAAAAAACCATAGTAATACTTAGAAATTACTTAAGAAGATATCAGAGCCAATTACAGATTCTTACATCGTATTATACATTATTTAAATTCAATTTTGAGTTCCACTCTTAAAAGAATGATAGCAGGAAGTATAAGTGGCTCATTTAAAGACTCGATGTGATTGGTTATTTGAAAGAAGCGCGAATATTTAAATTTATTTAGAATTAAAATCTGTTAGATTTGAATTTTGAAACTCAAGTATTTATAGGGCTTCTAAATAATTAAAATAGAATAGAATAATCTAATAGATTATTAAACTTTATCAAACTTGAATATTATAGGATACTGCTAAATGTAGTACGTAGTACGATGAATCGTGCGCATTCGTGCAATCTATTTTTTGTATTTTTATAATATGTAACTTGATGTTATCTAGCTACTTATATGACGTAGCTACGAAAGTTACTTCGTAGAGCTGCATGAGACATTGATTTTAGTTGACGTTGATTTCTTCACTAAACTATAAATGTAAAAAAAATTCCAATTGCAACATTTAACTACATTTATTTACATTTATATATACGCTTTTGTAATTTATGATAAATTTTTAGTCCATCACAAATCTAATAGTAGTAATCGAGTGAATAATAACACAATTTATTATATCCAAGAAAACCATTAAATTAGTTTAAAGAAAACACAAGTTTAGTGTACTTACTTGAAAAGCATAAATTCTCTTGTTAAAAACTCATATACTTTGTGAAACATTTCAGTATCTTGGGGTGCATTCCAAAGTGCAGATGAAACTTGAGTATCTAAGACACACGTCGTATATATATTTGAATATCGGAAATATTTAAAATTATATTTGTATTTGATAGCTGCAATTCATTTTTAAAACAATGAGTATGAGAATTATAATTGCATTTGTGATTATTTTTAATACGAAAGTTATATTTTCGTCAAGTTACCCAAAGATCAATGAAAAAAGAGAAAATTATTTCACTTTCTTTATAGATATAACGGTAGGTTTTTTATACACTAAAAAAATCTCTATGACTATTATAAAATCACTTTTTAACAATTATTTACTTCGTGTGCGTACTTACAATTTTGTTTTCTAATAAGATGAATATCATACAACAATGTCTCAAAGATAAAAAGGGACCGATAATTTTGACTGGAAATTGGAACGAAATCAATATAAAATACAACGGTGATGCTTTTTCGACTCTCGCACTTGTCGGTATTTCAGATTTGAGAAAAGCCAACTATTACATGAGAAACAGAGACGTGTTCAAGTTGGAATTGATCGAAGTACTTTCGAAACCTTACCCAGCAAACCTTTTTCTCCTTTACGATATCAATCCGTCCTCGTTCGCTCTTTCATTAGAACAACTTCGAAAGTCGACGTGGTGGAAAGTAATGGGAATTTTCTTCTTAGCAAGTGCTAATGGAACTTGCGATGACGCGCGTTACATTTTGGAAGTTGCTTTCGACTTTAATGTCATTAATGCTGTATTCTTTTGCAATATAACTGATAATGGGAGTGAATTATACACGATCAATCCATACAGTCAGGATGCACCGGACGAATGGGAGTTTGTTGATATTCGTGAACAGAGAAAAGGGTTCATGTCGACACTATTTAAGCGATTATATTACCAGAAGTCAAATAAATTGCCAGGTATATGTTTTTAAGTACTTCTAATAAAATTATAACAATTTATTTTCATAATTTGGAATCAATTATATTATATGCAACTACTGAAAAAAAAAATCGTATCCTGATTAGTAGTTTGCGAGAATCTCATCTTCGACAAAACAAAGAAGCTGAAGACTTATCCTCTTACCTTGTGTGGAACACCGATTCCCATCCTCATGCCTGTTGATCTTGCAAGTCCCTTTAAGGTCAGCGGACTGAGCGTTGAAATTTTGCATATCATATTGGAAAAACTGGAAGCGCCGTTTCGTGTTAGATTAAACGAATCTAGGGGAATCATCGATCACAACGGCACACCCAGCGACCTGATTGCTGACATTCTATACGGCAGGTGTGTTGTTCTCCTATGATATTATACATTTTCATATTGTAAGAACCATTTAATTGGAAAAATTACATCGCATATAACAATGAGTTATTTGGAATATAGCACAATGATTATTAAAATTCAGGTGCGACATGGGGATAAACGTCGAGTATCGTCGTAACCTCTGGCGTAACGAGATCAACACATTCGAGAGCTCAGGCCTGTGCATCGTCACCCTGAAGGAGGAGATCTCGATCGTCGAGCAGGTCGGCCGCATCCTCACGCCCGGGTTCTTCCAGCTGCTCGGCCTCATCCTCGCCAGCTCGACAATATCCCTGAGGCTGTTCTTCGGGCGCTCTGTTATTCTCGATGTTCTGCGCATGATGACGAGCGTTTCGGCCATGTACCGACCCCGACGCAGGTCCGAAAGGTTACTGTTCGCCTGGTACGTCATCCTCTTCATGGGTTTTAGCTCATACGTGCAGAGCCAATTGAATGCCCTGCTCGCGGTACCGAGCTACCAGCCGACCGTCGACACAAAGGAGGATTTGGCTAATTCCAAGCACGAGATTCACAGCGATAGGTATTTGAATCAGTTCTTGGACGATCCGAGAATGGTGCCGAGGCTCAGGGATCGGGGCAGTTTCATGAAGTGCATCGGGAGGCTCAGTGTAAGATGTTTTTTTTTCTGTTTGTAGACTGAATTCTAATATGATATGTTTTTATAACGTTTTTATTAATTTAATAAGAATGTTGGACAGGAAGAGTGATGATCTCAGTATCGGCTCCTATAATTTTCCTGGTCACGATTCTTTGATGCTGTGGATAGAAATTAAAGATTAAAATAAAATGAATAATTAACAATTTTTTCATAAAATATAACATCTATGGCCATTTCTGAGTAACAATCGATATCTTGGGAATCGAGCGAGAAAAGCATTATTTTATTTATGGTTGTAGTAAACTGCAAAGAATTTTTATGAGCTC